>NKCK01000036.1:0-241270 GCA_003946995.1 Fusarium oligoseptatum
GGTAATGGGTATATGAAGGGCTGGCTGGCTGGGGGGGGGGATCCGAGGGAGAGGAGACGAGAAAAAGCTTTGTTCGGGATTACTGGATATCAGATAATCGCCAAGAGTTTCTAACAAGTAATAAATGTGATGGGGATCCGCGGCTATTTTGGCTGATGGTGGAGACGTGTAATCATTCAGCTGCAAGGGGTAACATCACACTGAGTTCACCGACCTTGCTTCTTTGGCCTTGAAGGTACACCAATGGCACTCGATTAATGAGAGAGATAAATTAGGCACCTAAACAAAGACAAAAGACACAGACGGACAGAACTCGATCTATTCCTTTGTCACAACAAGAATGTCTATCAAGTTCAATGGTGAATCCAGGGTAGCTGGCTCGGAAAAGAAATTGTCCGACGCCCCACGCGCAGCTCCAGCTTCAATGGCCCGTGCACGTTGCTCCTCAGACAGCAACAGCCTTGGGTGTTGACTTTCCAAAAACAGTGTCTCCAGATCTTCAGCCTGGAAGCTCCAGCCAGATTCTTTCACTCCAACAACGAAATCCTTTCCTTTGTCGGAGATCTTTCATCAACATCACCCACACTCATTCGTCACGGCCCCGATACTTAGCGACGCGATCAATCACGTGGATCTTTCATAAGAACTGCCCTTTTTTCTTCTTCGACGCGCAGCTGCGGGAATGACGAGTGCCGCGATCTCAGCCTGATTCGATCACCACCATGGCGGCCGCGGATGTGGACACGGGCTACATCGCAGGCCACCTTGGCCTCGATCAGCCTGTCCTGACGACCCTGACGACCGAGCCGACTGTTGAACTCGTCAACATTCTCTTGCAGGCCATCGCTGCCAAGGCGCACGAATTCGACACCCTGTACGCTGAGAAGCTTCAGACCGATATCGAGCTAGAGAACGCGGTTCGTAGCTCCGAGTCGCGCTCGCAAACGTCCAAGGCTACCGCCGAAAAGGCCCTGAAGGACGTGGAAGAGGCTAGACAGCTGCTCAAGGACGAAGGTATGTGTTGGTGGGGATGCGCGAAGCGAGGTTACACGGTTGTTGACATTCATCCCCATCGCAGAAACGAAGCGCCAATCCGTCGAAAACGAACTTCAGGTCTTGAAGGCCAAGAAGTCTGACTACGATGCCGAGATCAAGTCTCTCAACGACAAGATTGAGACCCTTCAATCGTCAAATCGCACTAACCTGAGCATCATCGAATCGAACAACAAGCGCGATCAGACCATCACTGAGGAGCTCACCAAGCAACACCAGCGAAATGTTGAGCTCGCACGCGAGATTACAACTCTTCAGCAGTCGGAGCAGAACGCAAGGGGTCAGCTGAACAGCGCCAAGTACCGAGAGGAATCGCTTCAGCAGCAGCTCGACTTGGCCCGAAAGAACAGTGAATGGCTCGAGAATGAACTCAAGACAAAGAGCGAGGAGGGTCTCAAGTACCGAAAGGAAAAGGGCGCCCGCATCGCCGAACTTCAGCGCCAGAACGAAGATATTCAATCCGAAGTCGAGGCCCTGAAGCGAACCGAGCAGCAACTTCGCGACCGACTTGATGCTATGCAAGCTAAGGCAGACGAGGCCCTCGTTAAGCTTCAGAAGCAGGAGGGTACTTTTGCCCAGACTGTTGAGAGTTATAAACATGAGCTTGAGGACCAGCGACGTCTCGTTGACATGTCTGACCAGCTCAGCAAGAAGCACTCGGAACGTGTGCGCGACCTCGAGTCTGAAAAGGAGCGCCTGAAGGACAACTACGAAAACGAGATTCGACGCATCCGAGTCGAACTTGAGGAGGAGCGACAGAACTCGCGCGCTATGGAGGAGCGCATCCAGCAACTCGAGTCAGAGATTGACGGACTCCAAGTTCGACTGGAGCAGAATGTCCCCCCGCCTGAGTCTGCACCTGCGACTCCTCGTCCCAACGGCATGTTCCGACCTTCATCTCCTTTCGGAACCCCGGCTTCCATCCGTAGCAAGGGTGCGATGACCGCGACGCAAGCCATTGACCAACTTTACCAAGTCAAGGCCCAGCTGGCCAGCGAACGACGCCGCAACCAGCAGCTCTCCGAAGAGCTTGACGGCATGATGTCGGCACTCGAGGCCAAGGCTCCGGAGATGCAAGAACTGCAAGCCGAGTCGGAGACTCTTCGAGAAGAGATAACACGTATGTCGGAGTTGTCACAGCAGAGTTTCGAGGAACGAGATGCTGCTCGACGCGCAGCCAGAAAGGCCGAGGGCGCACTCGCGACGGCCCAGTCTGAGAACAAGATCATGCGTACTCAGCTCCGTGATCTTGGAACTCAGATCCAGATGCTCGTGTTCAACATCTATGCCATTGAGAAGGGCATGGAGCAGTTGACTGATGAGGAGGTTTTCCGCCTCAAGCAGCTGGAGAAGGGCGAGATTACCGAGGAGGCTTTGTCTGATATGTCCGATACCCACCAGTTCATCACCCAGAAGCTGGTTGTTTTCAAGGACGTTCAGTCATTGCAGGCCAAGAACGAGGAGCTCATGCGCATCACCCGAGAGCTTGCTGAGCAACTTGAGAGTGAGGAGGCACTTGCGGCCAAGCACCAGGCTAAGGAGGATCACGACATGGTTGAGAAGCTTCAGCAGGAGCTGGTGCACATGACTGAGGAGACCAAGTCCATCAAGACGACAATGGAGAGTTACAAGATGGAGCGAGACATGTTCCGACGACTGTTGCAGCAGCGAGGCGTTAACGGCGATGAAGCATCCATGATGCGCCATTCTCTTGACGGTGGTCAGCGTCCACCCCTGGCTAGCATCGAAGCGACCGAGCAAACCGAGGCTCTGAACGAGGCCCTCCGCAAACTTCAGGGCGAGTACGATAGTTTCCGCGACGCCCAAGATGGAGTCCGCAAGGATCTTCGTGCTCAGGTCGACAGCCTGTCAGCTGAACGAAATTCGCTACAGACAGACAAGGTGAAGCTTCACGCCGAGGCTAGACTTGAGTCTGAGCGACGGGAGATGTTGCACACCAACTATGTTGCTCTCCAGGGCGAGAACCGTGAGCTTCAGAAGCGCAACCAGACCCTGTCGGAAACCGCCGCCAAGCAGGATATTCGAACCCAACAAGTTGCCGAGGAGCTCATTGAGGCCAAGGGCTTGCTCGACAGCGTACGAAACGAGGCGGCCAACCTCAAGGCCGAAAAGAAGCTTTGGAAGGATATCCAGGATCGACTCAGCAAGGACAACGAGAACTTGATCGAGGAGAAGAACCGACTCAACAACCTCCTTGCGACTCAGCAGTCTCTCGAGAATGAGCGCAACAGGACTGAATCTGAGACACGACGCAAGGCCCAGGCTAGAATCGAGAGTCTGGAACAGGAATTGAGTGATACCCAGAGGAAGCTGTCTTATGAGGCAGAGGAGACCAAGAAGCTACAGCTTCGAAAGGAGTTTGAGGCCAAGGAGGCCCAGAAGCGAATCGACGAGCTCATGACGAGTCTCAGCCAGATCCGGGAGGAGCATGTGGCTGTTAAGACCAGCCGAGACCATCTTCAGGCTCGTGTCGATGAGCTGTCTGTTGAACTGAGGAATGCGGAAGAGCGAGCTGGACGTCTTCAGCCCCGACCTACACCAAGGCCCGGCGCCATCGAACTCAGCGAACAGCAGCAGCAGCTTGAGGCTGAGATCCAGGAGCTTAACGTTGAGATTTCTGACCTTAAGCGAGACTTGGACATGGCCAACACTCACCTTGAGAACGCTAAGGCTCAGGCTGAGCAGTTCAAGGAGCTCAGCCAGGCCAACGAGGAGGCACTGGAGGATCTGCGAGCATCTCAGGGCCAGTACCAGCAAGAGATGGAGGCAATTATTGAAGAGAAGGATGCAAAGGTCAAGGAGCTTGGTCAACGACTTGAGGACGTGTCTGCTGAGCTGTCTCGATCTAACACTGAGCTCTCGAGCCTACGGGATTCTCAGGGCGAAGTTGCGAGAAGGTATGAGGATGAGAAGGCCATCCTGCAAGAGGAGGTGAACCGGCTCAAGGAGGAGAGCGCAAGGCACCTGGAGGCTACTCGATATCATCAGCAAGATCTCCGTGCCCAGGCGGAGATTGCCTCGAAGGCCCAGCAGGATTACGAGCAGGAGCTCGTGAAGCATGCCGAGGCTGCCAAGCTCGTTCAACAACTGCGAGCTGAGCACAACGAACTCAAGAGCGAAGCAGCTTCCCTGAGATCTGAGGCAGAGTCTGCCAAGGTTACTCTGGCGCAGAGCGAGAGTTCATGGGAGGATCGCCGACAACAGCTGGAGCAGGAGATGGCTGAGCTCAAGACTCGACGAGAGGATGTCAACTCGCAGAACAAGATTCTTCACCAGCAGCTGGAGGCCTTGACTTCGCAGGTTGCAGCCCTTCAGCAGAAGCGCAACGACAATGACGAAAACGAAGACGAGAGAATGTCGCCTGTTCCTATCGGAGACGCAACCGAGGGTCTCCGTGAACTCAACAGCTACCTTCGACGCGAAAAGGAGATTCTCGAAGTTCAGTACGACCTCAAGGCCCAGGAGTCCAAGCGTCTGCAACAGCAGCTCGAGTACACTCAATCCCAGCTTGACGAGGCGCGCCTCAAGCTCGATCAGGAACGCACCCAGGCTGCCCAGAGCGGACGGACATCAATGACACACCAGGATCTGATGGAGAAGTTGAACGAACTCAATCTGTACCGCGAGAGCAGCATGACTCTCCGAAACGAGAACCAGCAACTGAAGGATCAGATCACGGAAAAGAACACCAAGATTGAAGAGATGGAGGCACGAATTCAGCCACTCGAGGCGGAGATCGACACGCTAAAGACACAAAAAGTCCTTCCTCGAGGATGAGATCAAGCAAATCCAGGAGGACCGTGACCGATGGCAGAAGCGAACTGAGGGTATTCTGACCAAGTATGGAAGAGTCGACCCTGCAGAGATGGAACAACTTAAGGAGAAGATCACTAGTCTGGAGACGGAACGAGATGCCTTGAAGCAGGGTGAGGAGCCCCTCAAGGCCAAGGTTACCGATCTCGAGAACACTCTTGAGACAGAGCGCAACAACTGGAGTACCACTCGCGGAAAGATCGTGGAGCAAGCTAAGGAGCGATCAAGGAAGCTTACTGGTGAGAAGAATGAGGCCATCCAGCGCGCCAACCATCTTCAGGAGAACTTGGACAAGGCCAACGGCGAGCTCGAGGGTGTCAAGAAGCAGGCCGAGGAGTTTGGAAACCAGAAGACTGAGCTCGAACGCCAGATCCAAAACTTCCAGAAGGAGGTTGAGCAACTGCGACAACAAGCGCAGGCTGCCCAGTCAGCACCTACACCCGCTCAGCCAGCCGAGGCCTCTGCTTCTGCAGATGTTGTTGCACAGCTCGAACAGCAGCTGGCTGATGCCCGCAAGGAACTTGAGGCCATCAATGGCCAGAAGCAGGGTGCCGAGCAGCAACTCGAGACACTCCGTGACGAGCTGCGGACGGCTATTTCTGAGCGAGACGAAGCGACTAAGAAGCTGCATGAGGCAACCGAGGCCGCGAAGAGTGCGCCTAGTGTACCAGAGACACCTCAAGCTGCTCTCCAGGCTGGCGATGCTCCTGTACAGCCTTCCAGCGGCATCTCTGACGAGGAGAAGAAGGCTTTGGAGGAGAAGGTCACGGCTGCTGAAGCCAAGGCGGCCGAGTTTGAGCAGAAGGCGAATGAGGTGGAGGCTAAAATCCAGAGCACGATCAAGGAACGTTCCGACCGGATGCGGGATACTCTCAACGCCAAACTTAGGGAAAGCCGATCTCGCATGGAGGAGGAGTACAAGAAGAAGGATGAGGATCTCAAACTCAAGTTCGAGCAAGAGAAGCAGATCTGGCTGGCCGAGAATGCTACCACAAAGCCTGCAGAAGCACCAAAGACGGAGCCCACTGAACAACCACCGTCAACACCAGCCAAGGCTGAAGCTCCGGCTATCCCGGCGACACCCGCATCTGTTGGTCCTGCCGATTTGTCTCAATTGGACGATGCTGGTATCCGACAGTTCCTCTCGACCAACCCAACAGTCAAGAACATTGTTGCGGCTAACATCAAGAAGAAGTTGGAGGTGGAGAGCACCAAGCTGAAGACAGAACTAGAGTCGACGATCAAGAACGAATATGAGTCGAAAATCACGTCAGCCAGGGAACAAGCCCAGCTGATGGAGTCTAAGAAGTCGACGTTGCGCATCAATATGGCGGAGAACAAGCTCAGATCTGCGAATGCCAAGATCGGAGTTGTCGAGAAGGCAGCGTCCGAGACGCCGCAGAAGCCTGTTGTCGAGGTCTGGGAAGTGGCCAAGACGGCACAGGCACCGCCCCCTCCGGCTGCCGCGAAGGTGAATGCTGCTCGTGCTTCGATCGCCAGTGTTCCTCCATCTCCAGCACCTGCAACACCTGCACCTGCTCAAGGGACTCCAGCCCATGCCCCAGTGGCGACACCAGCTGGAGCAAAGCCGGCGCCAGCGCCAGCTGCTCAGCCAGTGACAAGCGGAATTCCTGCACCCAAGACAGGCAATCCGTTTGCTGCTGCTAATGCTGCCGGTACCGACATTCCAAATCCGTTCGCCCCCAAGACTGACGGCGCAGCGGGTGCGAAGGAAGGACAGCCTGCGGCACCGGCTCAACAAGCTCCTCAGCAGTCAACGCTTCCACAGCCAGTCAGGACTGGACTTCCCATGCCCCGTGGCGGTGGTCGTGGTGGTAGAGGTGGTACCTACACGCACCCAGGTGGACGAGCGGCGAGTGGTAACGAAGGCGGTGGTGGACGAGGTGGCCGTGGAGGACGTGGAGGAGGACGAGGTGGATTGAACCCTGTCGCCAATGACTTCCAGCCCGGAAACAAGCGACCAAGAGGTGATTCAGAGGTTGGAGGAGGAGCCAAGCGAGCTCGCGGGGCGCACTGAAGACGGGACGAGTAATGGGAGTTGGCATGTACAACAAAGCAAAATACGCATCCATGTATCGCGATTTGACATTGAATGCAGGCAGACGGGTTTGGGATGAGGTACGGGTTGCAAAGGATGTTTACAGAAGCATTGTTATCTTTTTACCTATTGGGGCTCCTCTACGGACAACAAAAAAGACAATTTCCTTATTTTTTTATTGATATGAAAGGGTTACGGTTACACAGACAAGATCGTGGAGAGAGGGTGTTGTTTTGTTCATGTATCTAATGCTTATGGGGGTTAAGATAAATGGACATGACCCTTGTTTTTGGGGTATTTGTGTGTTTGACCTTTGTCTTGACTCTTCCAAGTGCTGTGTTGAGTTCATCCGTGGTTGTCGAGACATCTCGCATGGTTGTACCAAGACCCACGACGCCAGACATTACCATTCGCACTCTGGTAGGTAGGTCAGGCACCTCTTAGTATCGCTACTTATTACCTGATTTCTCAATGTCGAGGTAGTAGATAAGGGGCTAGTCGCTACTATAGAGTGCCGCTGCAAGTGCGCATGAGTCTGGATCGAGGCAGTGGATAACATGTCCAGACGTTGCTCTCGCGGGCAGCCAGGGCTGTGAATATGGGTAATCGTAAAGGTTCCCTAGGAGCGGTTCCGAGAGTAAGATAAAGTTCCTGTACACGATCTATGATTTGCTCTTCTAACTTCTATCCTCGACACGTCGGATACCGGCGACCGCGCTCCTCCAAAGCCGCAACAACACTCTCCACCGCCTCATCCGCAATAGTAGCATCACTGTCCACCACAGAGACCTACTGGGGTTCCTCCTCTACAGTATTATCGCGACTATAATCGTCAACCACCACCTCAGCCCTCGCCAGGCAAGCCGGCAGTGAAGCCGGCAATGATCTTCCGTTTTACACTCTAGCTTCCAAGATCCCCGCTCACAAATACAACCAATACAGCAGCATATCTAGGAACATTAGCAACAAGGTCTTCTGTGGCCGGTGTGTGTACTTACGCCGCCGTAGCTCCAAACACCTCTGCTCGCCTCGCGTTGGTTAGTAACCCAACACTGGCTGCAAAGATGATTGTGAAGAGAGCAATCAAGCCTAGCCTCAAGTCGTCCGAGTCTGTATTGTACAGAACAACAATGGCACCGATTAGCAGTAACGCTGCCAAGATGGTGCTCAGGTATGAGATGAAGGCTGATATCCTCTTGCCTGATGCGTATCCTACTGAAGGACTTGTAGCAGCCTTGTGATGATCTTTGTCCTGTTGTTGACTATAAGTAAAATAGCTTCAGTATAAACGTGTAATACTTACCCTGAATAGGAAGCCAAAGTAGTCTTGCACAAACATCGTCAGTCTGTCTGGTGGTTCTGCTGTGTGTAGAACCACCAAGTCATCGGGATCGTCGTATAGACTGGAGCTATATCCGCCTAGCATCGGCCAGTCCTTACTCTCTTCTGGCCTTCCGTGGAAGAAGTTTATTCGAAATGCCTTGAGAGTCTTTCTATCTGGGGGCGGTATTGTAGCGAGGGTGCTCTCGAAGATCATGGCTTCTCCTGCGCAGCATAAGCACGTGTTTCAGAGCCAAGGGGATATCCCATACTGTACTCTTTCAAAGTTTCTCGGATCTTCCCTAGTAACTTAATTCGATCCGAGTCCTCCTCATTCCTTGCCTTGTAGTCCTCCCAGTTCCTCAGAGATTGTAGAGCCTCGGCACCACTCTGCTGGTCTTGACCATCGTATTCATCTAGCTTTGCTTCCAGCTCTGCAAGTTCGCTTTGAAGTAGGAGCAGGTTTCTTGCTGCTAAGCGGTTGAATCTTTTTGAATATCGTGGATGTTCCGTCTCTGTCACTTGCGATGAAGTTGGCGAGAGATGGGAATCCGTCCACGTGGAATCTTTGCTTTTGCGCTTCCATGCCCTTGCTCGTCCTGGGTCCGACAACGCCTCAAGTCGAGTTTGGTCGTCCTTATCTACGAAAGTAGAAAGGGCTCAGTATGCTTATCGCTCGTGTATATCTCTTGTTGCAGGCCCGGGTAGTTGGGTGTATTGGTATTTCTTTTGCTGCAACTCGAAGAGATGGTATTGTTCTCCGACGCTATTGCAGTGGGTTGCTTAACACTGGTGCTGAGAATCAGGCTCTGAACACCCACCTTCACGTGCATTCATGCATGTCAAGACAGGCCAGCGAGAACGCCTTACCACATGCAGGCGCCTGATTGGCAAATAAAGGAAGCCTTGAGCAGCAGGGCTTGGCTTCACCGACGCCATCACGGTGGCTTAGTTATCGGGGGTAGCTGATCACCTCAACGTTCCTCCGTTTCCTTCAACTCTCCCTCTTCTAGCCCCAGGACTGACATCTACAGAGATTCAAGACCACAAGAATTGATGGAAGACTATGATTACGACGGGGCCAGATCGGGCTTATCGCTGGGTGCGGCGATTTGGCCTGGGCCGCAGCCGCACCGTTCTAACTGGGAAAGGGCCCAAGTATGTTCTATCTTTAGTTATACATGCCCTTAAGTTTCAAAGAACTAAATCAAGACTTCTTGTAGGATGCGCGCTGGGATCAAGCCTTTCAAGATCGATCACGACCCCATGGACCGGATGACGATATGCAGACGAGCCCGCACAAACAGAACATTGTGAAAGCTGAGCAGACACGAAGGCCTTTGCCATTGATGGATCTCGACTCTAGAGATATTCCAGGCCTTTATATCGAAAACTCCGGAAAACCCGAACCCCCCGATTTCAACGATCGGAGGGTTTTACTCGACCGAGACATGCTTAAGCCACCGGATCGGAGAGAACCTGCGAAGGCTCGCCTCCCGCCCATCCCACCGATACGCAAGATGCCAAAGGGCCCTCAACCCAGAAAGGGACGAAAAACGATTTGCTCTTCCTCTGCTTGTGGCTCGTCCCTCAGGCGCAGTCACTGAGGTCATGGCCTGTCCTGACAGCGGCTCGGACGAAAACATTATATCTCTGGAGCTGGTGACTAGCTTGGGATTGAAGACAGAGCAGACCAGCTCCGGTGAGCCGAGGCAATTTACAGTTGCCAACGGGAATATCGTCACAGCAGTCGGACAAGTCTCTACCAAGTGCAGATTTGCTGCTGGCACCCCTTCAAATATCACGAGTCTTGAGTGTGTTTTTCATGTCTTCAACACTCTGGCCGTTCCTTTGATCATGGGTGTCAACTTTTTACAGCAGACAGAGACCTTGAGCAAGCATAGGGATAGGCTTGTCGAGCACTCCTTTCCAGTCATGCAGGCGCTCAGGGTGAACAGTGTAGGAAGACCCAAGCGAAGTTTGATCTGCCGGCTTGACACTTACGTGGGCTGTGCTACCGTTGACACTGGGTCGGACCTGGACCTCGTCAGTCCCAAATTTGCATATTCAAGAGATTTCATGATTGAGCCCGCGTTTGAGCAAGTCGAGTTTGCGGACTGCAGCGTAGGCTGCACCTCGGGCGTCATCAAGACTTTGTTCACCGTCGGAAATGTTAATTCTCTAGGGTTTCATCCGCGCGGGGAATCGATTGACCTTGACCTCTTCGTGCTGGATAATCTTAACGCGGATATCCTTGTTGGTCAAGAGACGGTCGATATGCTGGATGTCTTCAATTTGCACCACGAATCACTCATTCCCAGTATCCCTCGGCTGGGCGAGTCCGAACTTAACATCATCCGTCATATAGGACGCTTCGAGCAGGGTGTTTTAGGTTTATGGAAGAAAGTTAGGAAGGCTATGGGCGCAATCAGCCAGGCAGTTCCGGTAAGTCCTGGAAGCGAGAGAGTTCGTGATGATTTGGGGCTGATTGCATTTTAGATGGCGTGGCTGGGGTTGAGACCCAAGCTGATGTTATCCAACGAGAAAATGCTCGGCGGGAGCGTGAGCGAGCTAGGATTGCGAAATTATCCGGCTCAGAAAGGCAACGAGCACAAGAGTTTGAAGACATGGTCATCCAGGCTTTTGAAAGCGGAAGACAAATGCGCCCCTCAGCTCCCCTTCACAGTCCAGCACCGCCCACCCCCCCAGCGTCTAATCTTCCAACGCCCCTGAGAACAAGTTCTTCGGCATTGGCGTATTATTGCTTAGCGAAAGGGTGTCCAAGGAGTGAAGGAGAAAAAAGGTTTGGAACAAGGGAAGACATGATGCGCCATTACCAGGGCCACGGTTCACCTGGTTATGCCTGCCCCTTTTGCTCTGACCCAGAGCACACGTATATTTGGCCGGATAACTTGGCGCGGTAAGCCCACCGATCGAGAGAGTCGTTCAATACTGATAAACGATGCAGGCATGTCCACGTAGACCACATCGACAAAGACAAAAATGATCCGCTTCTTAAAGAAGTGTTGGCCCAACGGTTTGGAAATCCGAATAGAACAAGAAAAGGAAGAGCACTTCCTCTTGAAGTTTTATGCCGTTCGCTCTGAGTTTTTGGATGGTTCTTGAAGGCGTTTTGGAGTTAAGCTGGGAATGTGAGTCGGCGATGTGGCTACTTGTTTGTGTCATGGAAGGATGCATGGGGGATGCGGGACCATCTTG
Organism: Fusarium oligoseptatum; assembly: GCA_003946995.1. Classification (NCBI taxonomy): domain Eukaryota; kingdom Fungi; phylum Ascomycota; class Sordariomycetes; order Hypocreales; family Nectriaceae; genus Fusarium; species Fusarium oligoseptatum. The sequence goes on from NKCK01000036.1 coordinate 11,486, forward strand.
ACTTATTCTTTCACAATCAATACCCTTGAACTTTTGAATTATGAGCGGCGTATTTGTCTTTAATATGGTACAGGTAAAATATTTGCCAAGAAGGGTCTTGGAAGATGAAGTAGTAGACAAGAATGCCTTAAACCCTGGTCATTGTCGGTGATCGGCGAGAATATTTGCCGACGAAAAAAAAAGTTCGGAAAAATAAACCGGGGCAGTTTTTACAGATTGACATTCAAATCCATCACAAGCACAACTTGAAGCTTCCGCCGTGGAACCGAAATTTCGATAGCAGGAGTAACCCAATAACAACAACCGAGGCAAAAGAAAGAAGGAGCGCCTCTTCTCAAGGCGACCTCTTCATCATCCGATGGTCCCCCCTGCAAAGAAGCGCAAGCTTCCTACCACAACCGGCCCCGCCCCGAAACGATCCAAGAACATCTCGAGCTCCAAGAAGAAGACAAACAAGGCATCGCGTCGCGCTGTTGACGCCTCTGCTCTTGCGTGGAAGTCTGTAGGCGAAGATTTCGGCGGTCTCGAGGTGATTGAGGGTGTCGATGTGGTCAAGGATGGGGATCGGGTACAATTCCTGGTGGCCGGCGAGACGAACACGATAACCAACGACGACGAGAACGAATATGCGGACGAATCTTTTGAAGGGTTTGGCGACGACCCTGTGGAGGTCGGGGATATCGATTCCGGCGAAACTGGCAGTGGTCAAGCTGGCCTGGAGAGCGAGAAGTCTGAGGCAAAGACTACGACAAAAGAAGAAAAAGCCAGCAAGAAGAACAAAAAACAACAGCGCAAGTTGGATGCCATCAAAAACAAAGAAGACGAGCAACTGGTCAAGACCCAGAAAGTCGTACAAAAAGTCCTCTGCACGGGGGGGCAACACATTTGACGCGCTGGCCTATGGGGAAGACCAAGAAGAAGACGTCGACGTGGCGGCCTGGGTTCCGCTGAACCTCTCTCCACAGATTCTCTCTGCTATTGCGAAGCTTGGGTTTACGAAGCCGACGCTGATTCAGGAAAAGACGATCCCTGAGATTGTGGCGGGTGAGGATGTTATTGGAAAGGCGCAGACTGGTTCGGGAAAGACGTTGGCTTTTGGTATTCCTATGGTTGAGAGGTGGTTGGAGTTGTATGAACAAGGTGTTGAGAGGACTGGACCTATGGCTGTTGTGCTGAGTCCGACGAGAGAGTTGGCTAAGCAGTTGGGTGATCATCTCAAGGCTCTTTGCGATGGTTTATCGAATGCGCCGTATGTGTGTGTTGTTACGGGTGGATTGAGTATTCAGAAGCAGCAGCGACAACTGGAGAAGGCGGATATTGTTATCGGAACGCCGGGACGTCTGTGGGAGGTTCTCAGTGGAGATGCTACTCTGCAGAACACCTTTTCCAAGATCAAGTTTCTGGTTGTTGATGAGGCGGATAGACTGTTCAAGGTTGGACAGTTTAAGGAAGCTGAGGATATTATTGGTGCTCTTGATGGAAAGAGACCTAGCGATGATGCCGACAGCTCTGATGAGGAAGATGACGAAGAGGAGGATGATGAACGGAGTTCTCGACAGACGCTCGTCTTCTCGGCGACATTCGACAAGGACCTTCAAACTAAGCTGGCAGGCAAGGGCAAATCTACGGGAAGTGACGAGGAGAAGATGGCATATCTGATGAAGTGCCTCAAGTTCAGGGGTGAACCCAAGTTTATCGACGTCAACCCCGTTAGTCAAATGGCGGATGGTCTAAAGGAGGGACTCATTGAGTGTGGTGCCATGGAAAAGGTGAGTTTTACCGTCACAAGATGGAGGATGATGCTAACTTTTTAGGATCTTTATCTCTACACTGTTCTTATTCTTAACCCCGGAAGACGAACCCTTGTCTTTACCAATTCCATCTCGGCTGTTCGTCGTCTTACGCCTCTTCTTTCGAACCTCAACATGACAGCTCTCCCCCTCCACTCACAGATGGCACAAAAGGCCCGTCTTCGGTCTCTGGAACGTTTCACAGCTGCACGTAACTCTGTCCTCATCGCCACCGACGTCGCGGCTCGTGGTCTCGACATCAAGGAGGTAGATCAAGTTCTGCACTACCATGTGCCACGATCGGCAGACACGTATATCCATCGATCGGGTCGTACGGCGCGTGGCGAGTCGAGTGGTGTTAGTGTTATTCTTTGTGCGCCTGAGGAGGTTTTGCCGACGAGAAGACTTGCGAGCAAGGTTCATGCTGAGAGGAGTTCTGGTGCTAAGAGGGAGCATTTTTATTCAGACGCTTCCTGTTGATCGCAAGATGGCGTCGCGACTTAAACCTCGGGTGGATTTGGCCAAGAAGATCGCGGATTCTGTTCTTGCAAAGGAGAAGGCTCATAGCGATGATACTTGGTTGCGCAACGCGGCTGATGAGCTTGGAGTTGAGTATGACTCTGATGATCTGGAAGCTGTGAATGCATCTGGTGGTGGTCGAGGTGGACGTGGAGGTGGTCGTCGGAGAAAGGAGCAGGTTGCTAAGGGTTTGACAAAAGCTGAGATGGGTGCTCTTCGGGCACAATTGAGAGAGGAACTCTCACGGAGAGTGAACCTAGGTGTGAGCGAACGGTACATTACAGGTGGTAGAGTAGACGTTGGAGCATTGCTCAGGGAGGGTGAACAGGGGGGAGTGTTTTTGGGAGGTATGGATGGATTGGGATTCGAATAGAGGTAGGCTAGCATTAAAAAGTTGTTTATTTGGTTCATGACTTCGTCTTGCGTCGAATCTCTATGCATGCGTCGAGTGGAGGGATGATTGTTGCTCCTAGCCATTGTGGTTTGGGTCGTTGATCAATCATTTTGATGTCGTAGTTTAGAAGGAGGGCGGCCATGATGAGTTTTAGTTCGTGAGCGACAAAGAAACGTCCGGGGCTAGAAGATATGTTAGTATACATGTTTGTTTACTGAAAGATGTACTCACCATGCATGTCTTCCATGACCAAAAGCGAGATGAGCATCACTCGTAGTAACCATCCCCAATCCCCTCGCCTTAACCCCTTCCTCATCCTTCCTCTCCCCCTCACTCTTCGCCTCCCACGCCTCTCTAACCCTCGAATATCTCCAAGGATCATATCTCATAGCACCCTCATAAATATCCTCATCATGATGCGTCCCCTGTAAATTAACAGTAACAAACGCACCCCTCGGCAAAGTCCATCCATACTCTGGATTATGCAGACCTTTGGGAGAAATGACTTGTCGTTCGATGAGGTTTGCTGCGAAATTGCTCAGACGCTGGGATTCCCGGATTGAAGAGTCGACTCGAAGTAAAGAGGTTAGGGATTGTTTCGTCCAGCCTGTCGTCGGTTTATGCGTTTGTATCTCTTCGAGTAAAGTATCGAGAATGTTTTCTGAGGGTGGTGAGGAGAGAATGTCTAGCATCCATGAGTGACCTGTTAAAACAGTCGTATGAATAGCCGCAAAGTTGATAGGAAGTAATCGCTTCGAAATAACAACCGGATCAAGTTCAAAAAGTTTTCCCCTCAGCAAGAGCAAGTCGAATATCCCAAGTAATAAAGTCCTCAGGTGGAGACCAATCCTTCAACTCGCCTTTTTCTTTCCGTCGCATGTTTTCTAGACGTTGTTGAATAACCGGTAGTACACGACGTGATGCGGAACGCCAGTGGAGGTAATTGGGTATGGTTAGTAGACGTCCTACTATCGGGTGTAGAATCTTTGGGAAGGCGTGGAGGAGGAAACTATTCCTGACGACATCGTCTGTGAAACGAATCATTGATTGGAGAAAGATTTCATCGCGACATGTATCTTTCCCAATGAGTAAACGATTCGTAACACGAGGAACGATAGCCATCCACAAATCCCAAAGATTAACCCTCGTGTACCCATCTTCTACCTTGACAGAATCTTGTACTGCGGCGTTGACTTCTTCTTCGATGGGTTGTATGAGAGAAGGTAAATGTCGAGCTAGATACTTGTGTACGACTCGACTTGCGAATGGTTCCTCTGCTAAATCTTTTCCTAGGAAGTTGTATTCTGTGTAGAGGATTTGATCATGGGCTTTTACGGCTGAGAGGACTCGATCGGGTTGATCCATCATCCAAGGGATTTGAGATCTTGGGAGTATAACATCTGGAGGACGAGAGATGGGTGCGGGCGCAATAAAAGCAAGGCCATTCTTGCCATACTATTATTGTGTCAGTAACCTATATAGAAGTAAGAGGAAGAGGAGAGGGAGTACTTTTTGATAACCTTGATCAATCCAATCTTGATGTTTTGTAAAATAAGCAAAACTATTCCGAATCTTGGAAAACCATCCTTTTGATCCAAGAATGGGTATCTCGGGGGGATATTTCGGTTGAGATAATGCATCTACTATAAAAAGAAGCGACAAGAAAGGCAAGGCCGTAAAGGAAAAAGACGAGAAAAAGTCAATCGACTCCATTTTTGTACAAAAGCGACAAATTATTTACAGAAGTGAGTTAGTGGTGGAAGATGACATGGCGCAGACAAAAAGATAATAAGCACACATCTTTTGGGGGCTGATGAGACCCGGATTACTCGGTATGTAGGAGATGGGAATGGGAAACGTGAGACGTCTCAGGACGAGTAACAATGACGAAAGATGCTGACAATTGGAAGCGCCCGTTGAGGGAGGGAGGCTTCTAGCCGAGCTCTCCCTCCCCCGCGCTAGTGGTTTTGATGTGAGGCAGGGGTTGAAAGGATGTGGATTAAAGTGTATTCAGTGGGGGATGGATGTTCTCAAACAGGAGATGAGATGATGAAGATAAGACAGGTTATTCTTATCGAGAGGTATCTATTATCGTTTAATTATAAGAAGTGACTGTATATCTACTCATAAGCCCTGAAGTTGGCCATATCTAATACCTCTTGTCCCAATAACCCATCCCTCTACCACAAAAAGAAACAAGACCCTCCAATCCAACATGCCACATCCATACATACCAAACCCCTAAACATTCCCCTCACTCTCCAAACTCTCCAAAGTAGCAGCCCTCTTCTTCCTCCCCCCAACGGTAACCAACTCAAGTCCATTCCTAATCGGTCTATCCCCCCTAAGCAAAAGACCAATCTCCCCCGGATGAAACCAATTCATCCAAACAAGCACAATCAACATGAGAAGTCCATCAAATACAAAAACCCATACTTCGCTTCTCATTAAATGACCGTCGTTTCCTTCTATGAATTCGATAACTCGGAATAAACTTCTGATCCAGATTAGGATTCCCGTTACGTAGAGGGTTATTAGGTATGTTTGCCATCGGATCGCAGGCTCGAGGGATTTCGGTGTTGGGGCTAGGCACATTCGACGGTGGAATATGCCGCTTGTTACGATGAAGCAGCCAAAGAAGAGGAGTTGAACGAAAAGACCTCCAATAATAACATTTTGTCCAATCTTTTGTAGATCTTCATTGACTGCCATTAAACCACCACCTACCACAATTAGCTTAACCCTCAATACTTACAAAGTGAACGTACCTGATGATTGAAGTAGCAAAGACGCAACATCTCCAAATACAAAAATCTTGGTCAACCAACGTCTTCGAATCAACGCATGATGTTCACCCTCCGTCAAAAGAATGATTCGTCCTAGGATCATGTAGATTGATGCTGCCATTAGTGCAGGCGCAATCAAGATCAAGACGTTTTGCATAATGTACGGTCCCATTGTCCAACATCCTGGATCTTCTTTTGCGTTTAATATTCGACCGATGTATCCGATAATCTCAGCTGCGATGCAATCATGTCAGTATAAAATGTCCTTAGTCGTGGTTCTTGGTCGGGTCGTGAACGTACCGCATCCACCCGAGACCAAGGCTGTTAGGTACCATGTTCGTGTCCTAAAGATTTGAAGAATGTGTAGAATTGTCGACACGGAGAAGAGAACGACGAAAAACGATGTTGGCTTCTACTGAAGGCTCGAATCGGTAAAATGCCCAGACGGCATCTTTGTAGTCGGGGTTACAACGATCCATGGCTGTCGATGTCTTGCTGTCACGCCTCGAACCGTCAAAGGAGAAGCCCCTCGGAAAGAAAGGGAACAAAGCTTGAGAAGTGGTTGACCCCAGATCCCATCTCATGGGCATCCATTCCCTTTAAACATACAACCGCCAAGATCCACATACGCGTCCGTATCTCGTATCTGTCGGACAATAAGAATTTCCCGCGCATCCCTTTAACATTTCCCATCTTTTCAAGACCGTTTTCCTCACTTCATCTCTGCGCAGCCTCAGTTGGTGGGGCGTCATCGAGCTTCAAACCCTGTCAACACGTCCTCTAGCTCCAGCTTATTCCCCAATCGCAAGGATCCCTTTCCCGCATAAAGCCTAGCGTATCCGAGTACGCGGTCCGAGCAGGTCTTTCCGAGTATTCGCTTCGAATCCGCGCTCTCTTCGCATTCCTCCTCCACCTTGACACGGGTACACCATGATGTCGGGATCCTCGTAAAGTCGGGTATTATTCATCCATTTCCGCTCATTCTCTTTCTATTTGAATCGTCTTCATCTTCTCGCTTTCCTGCTTGTCTTGTGCGAACCCGCGGATAGGAAGCCGATCATGTCGAGCCGAAGAACTCACACCAAGTCAAGGACTGGTTGCATAAACTGTAAGCGCCGCAAGGTAAAGGTATGTAACTGCATCATATCCCACATTATGGCTTTGCTCCATCATCTTGCTTGCCAAGTCGCCTTGAGCCTTCACCTTGAGTGAACCCGGAGCTACCGCCAAGAGACCTGCTGACGACTGACAGTGCGATGAAGCTCGTCCTGCATGCTTCCACTGCAAAAGACATGGCGTTCCATGTAGCTTATCAAGCTCCAATGCTATCGAATCTCCAATCGATCCCGGCCATAGTATACACTCGGCTCACCTCCCAAACTTAACACCCTCAACCCCAGGATCCATCGACAGCCCTACAGATCCCAATCTCTTTGTCAACTTGGGCCATCCCAGTCCTTCAGATCAGATGGCTCCATTCCCTCCACAGGAACTCTGGACCCGTGACTGTGAGCTCATGCACCACTACTGCACCGTAACCTCCCGCACACTATCTGTCCGCGAAGACATGATACATGTCTGGAACGTTGCTATTCCTCGGTTAGGCTATCAGAGTCCCTTTGTCATGCATGGGATACTTGCCCTTGCTGCCGCCCACAAGGCATATCTGATTCCTGCCAGCCGGAGGATCTATCTACCCCTGGCCGACTATCACCAAACACTAGGTTCCGAGGGTTATCGCCATCAACTGCAAACCTTTGACTTGTCAAATTGGATGCCCGTATTTGGCTTTGCCTCTGTTGTGGTCCTGCATATGTTGACTCTCCCAACCCGTATGGAGAACCACGCACTCGAGGCTCCCCTGACCAATCTCCTCGAGCTCGCCAACCTCCTGAGAGGCATCAAGACCACTCTGCAGCCTATTATACCTCGCGTTGTGAGGACAGAGTTCGCTCCAGTTGTCTATGGTGTCTGGCTTTTCGAGTCTGATGAAAAGTCTGCACCGTAAGTATATCCTTTCCCAGTGATGGACTGAGTTAACAACCACTAGCTGCCCACCTCTCGACAATTCCTCTTTGCCACCAGATACCTGGGACGCCCTCAAAAAGACTCCGCGCTTTCCAAGAGGCTGATATCCCTTCAGGTGGTATCAGCCATTACCTCCATGCCGTCGGGCAGTTGGAAACCTCTGCAAAGCTTTTCACCTTTGCTGGCTTGTACGCCGAGACAGGAGCAGCCATCTTCTGGCTGTACACCATTGATGACAGTATCTTTATCGATCTGAACTCCCAAAAGCCACACGCTCTCCTTCTCTTTGCTTATTTCCTCGTCCATATAGCAGCCCTCGAGGGGAACTTTTGGTACTTGAGGGGTTGGGCTCGACAAATAATGATCAAGATAGAAGAGGGTCTAGTTGGTCAGCCAAAGTTCCAAGAGTTGCTGCAATGGCCCAAAGCAAGGGTTTCCGACGCCCTTGCATTGACATAGACTCAGGGCGGGGATGCCATTTCGTCCATTTCGTTTGACTTGTCTGAACCATCCAAGGACGGTTACCAGGCCAAAGATGCTGTTCTCAGACTATGATCAGAGCTCCTGATCCATGGTCGTATACTCGTTGCTCGTCGATATCAGCGGCACTGGCTCCCAGCTATCTGTGGTCAAATTCTGTATCATCAGTCGGTATGCCTCTTGGCGAGCCAGAGAAGGTTCATCCGACACGACTGAACTGGTCGACTCTCCAGCCTGGCTGGGCCCGTACTCATCATTATCGCTGCCTGAAATGTCACAAAAACTCCGCTTCCGATTAGGGGAACCAGTTTTCGGCTCGGTCAAGTAATCTTCGGGCGCCGATGAGGAAGCTTCACGAGCCTGCGACTGGCTTTCTGCCTCTGGGGCTGGAGTCGATTCGGGGCCATAGTAAGGGTCATAAAAATGTATCTTCTGGCGAAGGCTCGGACACTCGCGACGCCTGAGAGTGATGCTCAGGCTCGGTCGCCACATAGATAGTATCCTGGGTACCCATGAGAGGGCTCACAAGTTTCACGGTGGCTGTGTCCGGGCGCCGATTCGGGCTTTGAGATGTGCCTCGAGTTCTGTCGTGATGGATCGCTTGCACCTCACCGATTGATGAACTTGGTGGGGGAGAATCGGCTGTGGTCTGGCTATCGTGCTGTTGATGTGGATTGTTCAACGCATATCGTTCAGCGAAAGAATGCATGATGATATCATGGTCGAATTCATTTCCGGAGCAGAGATGCCCAAACAGAGATGCAATAGAAGTTCCTGTTGCCGAGATCAGCGTCGCTCTATGGGTATGCCGAGTTATTTACCATTTCTCATCCATTCCATGGGATTGGCGGTACACGGCCAAACATCCTTGGGTCGAAAGGTCTCGACGAAATGGCAAAGCTCTGGATACGAAGAATGTCGGGAGTATGGGAAGTAAATCGTTTTGGGCAGCTCAGCCTGGCCCGCGACGTCCTCGGCGACAGCTTTCTTGGAGTTAACCAGTCTTTCTGCAAGCATCTGGACAATCTCTTGTGCTGAATGGTTGTCCAAGGACGTGATGTCCCAGTCAAGTGGGATGTTTCTGCCGGTCGAGACGGCCTGTGTCAAGATCTCCTTTAATGCCTGAATCGTCTCTGTCGACAGTGTATCGGATGAAAGGACACTGGAATCGGTTAGATTGGGCCAAATTGGAGGGACATGGACGAACAGGTTGACCAAAGTAGCTAAACTGGCTTGATCTAGAAAATCCAGCTCTGCCTCTCGTTGGAGGTCGTCGCCCCCTCCTCCGACTCCAACTTCTGCTAGGTGTTGCCCAGTAGGAAGGTGGGCGATGATGGGCTGAATCGTTACCGTGGACGGTCGTCGTGCCACTTTACACATCGTTCCTTTCTCGCAACTATGTATGCGAACATCCTCGTTCGGCGTCAGACACCCTTGATGTGGAGTGTTTCCGCACATATGGCCTGTCAAGGCTGGTGATTCGGGAGTAAGGTGGACGTCGGAGCTAAAACGTGCTTCAGATGGTCGCGACTTGAGGGATCCATAGATGCGGAGCTTGTAGTCATCGACATGTACCTATAACGTTAATACCGCGTACAACCATGCTCAATGGGACAAGTTACCTGGCACTTGAGAGCCTTTGACAGAGCTACCCAGACATCTTCATACCCGTACGTCCATGCTTGGAAGTGAAAGACCGTGTCGCTAGGGTACTTGGATACCTTGCGTAACAACTCGGCAATACCTTGAGCTTTGGTCTGGAAGGGCACATCTTCTGTGAATGACGTATCTAGATAGATCTTGTCCAATGTCTTCAGGCCCGAGGTGTACTCGACAAGGTTGGGGTTCCGAGATATGGTGTTCACAAACCATGGCTCGCTCCGGATATCGCCTGTGTAAAGAATGGCTTTTGTATCGCTCTCAATTACTGGAATAACCGGTGAGCAAGGCATGAATGCAGTCATCAGCCAGATGGGCTTACAAAACATGACAGCTCCGGGACAATGGTTGGCGTCGAACAGAGTCACCTGAATCTCGCAACCAGGACGGAGCTCGATAGTCGTCGGCGTTTCCAGAGGCAGCGGTTTCTGAAAGTTATCAGGGGTGTCTCAATGTGAATCGAGGTAGGGACACATACCAGGACCTTACTGAGATGCTTGTAAGTCTGTTGCCTAGCCTCCAAGAGGCCCTTGGCATAGTTGATCCGGCAGGGATAGCGCTCCAGACGAAGGAGGATCTCTCGAGTAGCAGCCGAGCAGTACACGCTGAGACACGTTAGTGGCTTGATGCAGAAACCTATGAGATGATACGAACAATGGAGATCGCAAGCTCTCCAGACCAGCCAAGTGATCACTGTGAACGTGGCTCAAGAAACAAGCAAGAGGGGGTTGAACATCTGCATTGTGGCGGAAGAAGTCGACTAAAAGCATTAGCTGACTGGCCCAGAGCGCTATGAAGACCTTTCATACTCCGTATGTCTGGAAACTCAGACACGATGCCATTGAAGGTCGACATGAGCTGCCAATGTCAACGGCTGCGGAGTCGCGTCTGGACAACGAAGCACGTGAGACGAGGAGCAAATCTTAACAAAGACTGGAGCAATCAGACAGAACAGGTTTCACAGCGGAATGAATTGAGTTTATCATGATCAATCGGCGCTTGTTGTAAGACAGAAGTCAGTGGCTGGTGAGCTTGGACCTTCATGAATTGCCAAATCCTTTGTGAGGAAGGACCGCGGCCCTGTGCGAAGAAGCTGGTTCTGCACGGTGCTTTAAGCCCCTCTTTTTTGCGCACAAATGCTCTACGACAGGGATGAAATGTGGGGCTTGGTACAGTGCGAAAGTCTCATCGGTGTCGGTGCTGCCTGGATCAATGGTGAACTGCTGTTCAACACCAACACAAACATCGTCACTTTCACATACAGGTCTGGGTTGACAACCACTTAAAAGGGACAAAAAGTTCGAGTGTCTGTAGCGAGCATTCGTATTGTCATAATTACAGCCTCGGTATCATCATCTCGACCGCTACTGAGCAGCAGCTTTCTACACTCCTCATACTGCCTCTTGTCCCCAACCCAAGCACATACGACCACATCTGCCAGAAAACTCGGGATCCCGTCTGATCTCCCATCGATAACCTGGCAAGAGTTGGATTAGTAGCTAGGTCGGTGACGACTAGCGAATCCCCAATGTTGTATGTTTTTTTTGCCGTTTATTTTTGCCTGTTGAAACGCTCATGTACACTTCATGCCCTCTTATTCCATGCAGGCCGTGTGCATCAACAGACCCTGCTTTCCAGCCTCGATGTCCAACTTCACTCCTTGTGCTACAAAGTATACATGTCCTTCTGATAGCTCGAATACATCATCGTTCGCCTTGATCGTTGCACCTCCCTTTGTCGCGATGAGGATAGATGGACCTCCTTCACCCAAAACCTCTCGCTCCCTAGCACCCAAGTCTGTCGCCAACACATTAAACTCACTCGTAGGCGGTCGGAAAAATGTTTGTCTTCCCCTCTTTGCTCCGAGGATAACCCTCTGGCGGAAGAACCGTCTTCATCTTGGTTGTGGGCTCCCAGTCCAAAAACGGAGCAAAACTCATCCACATTGTCACGGTCAGCCTTGGGACAGAAGCCGGTGTTGAGGACATTGTCGGACCGTGCCATGCACTCGATGATGTCGCCTGCTATATATGCGTGGATGCCCCCGGCGGGAATGTAGATGACATCTCCTGGTTGGAGGAGCATATAGTTCATGCATAGAAGACCGACCAGCAAGCCGGGATCGGTCTTGGGGAATTGACTCTCGAGCCGTTTTGAGACTTGTGGGATGGCGGAGTTGGGGCCAACAAAAGCAGAATCGGGGAGTTCCCGAATTGCCTCAAACATCTTCTTGATGTCTTCATCCGAAGACTTGAGGATGGTCTTGACGACTTGACGCAGGCCTTCTTCAGAAAGCTTCTCGTCCGCAACAGTCGCACCGCCAGCAACTAGCAAATGTCTCAAAGGCTTGCGACGCAAGACATCCACGATGGCTTCCACAGGTTTAAAAACCGCAGAATGCCTCAAACTCTGTCAATGCCAGAGCGATCTCGGGCTTGTGGTTCGAGTCGGTAAAGGAGTCGGGATCTTCCTTATGCTTCTTGCTCGAAAACTCCTTGTTGGGATGAACTTGCAAAGGAAGCGCCTTCGCAATAGACAGGACCTTGGGGAGATATGGAAGTTTCGTGTGGCCAAACTTTACAATGGCCTTTTTCTCCAAGAAGCTCCTTTGGATACCGATCCAAGACATCTTGAAGATCCTCGCCCGTGCTTGTGACGTAAGAGGGCAGGACGGGATATGTACCCATCCACATCTCGGCATAAGGCGTATTCTCATCAATGGTAAAGTTCTTCTTATCATCTCCTTCCCATCCGGGTGTCTTTGCGCATAGGCGCGCTGCCAAAGAGTCGGATCCTTGTTTGCCCCATGGGTATTGGTTGCAGCCGCAACGGAGCTGGTAGAAGGGAGCTAAGGGTGTCGACATGTTGAAAGGAGTGAGGAGGATGCTGACATGGAGTTTAGAACAGGTATGAAAGCCAACTTCAAATATGACTTGAATTGGTAGATGCGGGTCGGGTCGTCATCCTTTCATCACTATCGTTGACGTCAGACAAGAGTGATAGTCATCGAGATTGAAGAAGCCAAGACATTTGAGCCTCCAGAAGGTAGCGACACAAACCTGGATCTAATCCGTCAATTCAGCCATTCTCATGTCACTATTGCTCCACAGGTTTATAGCGACCGAGAAACCTTTTCACCCATGAAGGTAACTCAAAGAGCTCGCACGAATGAGTCCTCCGCTCGATGATAGTCTCATGATTGGCATTTCTCCAACTTCAGCGAGCTTGCCTAGGCTTTAACAACCCTTTATCAGGCTCGGACCTAGATCGGGAAGACCAGCTAAGGCAAGTTTCCGACCTCTGATCAGTTCCGATGGTTCTCGTCGATGGTCCTAAAATCCCGATCCGACCGGAGGTGACCTTCCGGATCAGACCCACCTTTCTCCCGGCACGGTCCGAAAGCAACGGCATTCTGGAGAGCGCAATTGCCAGTTTTTCAGCATCGGGAGAGATCCAGAATAGAGGAGTAGGTAGTATCCCTTTGTACTATTTATTTACACGGTTATGGTTTACTATATTTACATGGAATAATGCCAAATCGCTCTGTCCGGTGCTCTTGACTGTCAACAGAGTCCCCCAACGCCAACCAACACCGATAATCCGGTATGGTGTAGTGGCTAACATTTCGCGCTCTCATAACCTGAGGGAATAAGTACCGCGGAGCCCAGGGTTCGATTCCCTGTACCGGAGTTTCTTTTTTGCCCTTTGTTCTAGACCACTTCTTTTTTTTGCCGGCGTACTGGAGAGAGGTTGGTGGTCGCGCTGTGTCTTACAGGCACTGGGAGTACCATTGGTTGTGCTCGGTGCAGGTTCCCGACTGGCAGCAAGTTGCGCCGGTCCAGCTCTGTCCGCCGCATTGTCCCCATTGAGGAGCGCACTATGAAGAATGTCAGTTGGTGAGGTAAGATTTGTTCAGGTAGGACTTACGCTTGACCCAGAGCCTGAACCAGAACCGGAGTCAGATCCAGATCCGGAGTCGGAACCAGTGTCAGAACCAGAACCAGAGTCGGAACCAGAGGCGGGCTGGGAAGTCACTGGCGAAGCCTCGCTCTCAGCAGGCTCACTCTGCACAGGCTCGCTCGCCGCGGGCTGAGTAGCAGCAGGTTGGCTCGCAGCAGGTGCACTAGCCGCAGGCGCGCTCGCGACAGGCTCAGTCTCAGTCTCCTCGTTGCTACCAGTGCTGTCATCATCACCGGAAGAAGCAGATCCACCAACAGTAATAGTCGACGTTCCACTGCTAAAGTATCCCTCGGTAGCCATGATCATGTAGTCAAAAAGATCCAAGCTCAAGACCAGCCTCGGCCCACGCGTCAAAGTGGTTGCCGGTGGTGATGGTTCCACCAACGCGCTTCTCACGGCGGACGGACCAGTACTGCTGGAAGGTCTGGGTTCCCTCGATGGATGGCGCGTTGGTGCGGGTGCTGACGTAGATGTCGTAGGTTCCGCCGTCGCTTGTGACTTCGCCCTTCTTCGTGCCGCCGCTGGAGGGGTTGTACGTGCCGAAAGACTCGACGACGTAGTACTCGATCAGGGGGCTCTTGGTCCAGCCGTACAGCGCGAGGTAGCTGTTGCCCTCGGGGCTGTAGGTTCCCGAGTACTCGACGGTTCTAGATGTGTTAGAATGGCTCGGAGCATAAGAGTATTGGACTTACCGTCGACCACCGGGGTTGTATCCCTTGCCGCCGACCAAGTTACCTCCATCTCCCCAAGTTATGGTGTATTCGCCACCAGCACCATTAGTGTATGTCGCATCAGCACCGCCATCAGTCCACCAAGAGTAGTAGAATCTAGAACATGTAAGCACATCCCCAATATCGCCGTCAATTGACTTACCCATCGTGGGTTCCGGTGGCACTTGGAGTTCCAGCTCTCTTAGACAACGGAATCACACCAGGAGCAGACAAAGCGCCAGTAGCAAGGGTCAACCCTGCGAAAAGAAAAAGAGAAAGCAACCATGTTGAAAAATGAATGGAAGGATTTTGTAAAAATGAAACGAAAGGATTTAGTTTGTTAGGTTTGGAATGAAAGAATGGCACTGAAGAAACAAGAGGGGGTCCAACGGGGAAACGCGCCCCTTTTACAAGACATGTTTCCCCCATAACAGCCAATACTATAGACAGGAAAAAGTCCATCCGATCATGAAATTCTCCGGGTTCTCTCGCATTGACTTGGCCGGGGAGGGCACAAGAAACAGACCTGAAACATCGCGTGGTAGACCCCATCGGGCCATCGCAAATTGAAGGGGATCGCCCCACGAATTTTTCCGTCCGTTCAGGCAACGTCTTGGCTTTTCGGTAGTGTTTCCGAACGGGATAAATATGGTGCTGCCACCTGCGGCTCAGTCGATTGGCCTCGTGAGCGGAGCTGAGTGTGGTGCTAAAGTGCATTGCTCGGCTACTCGGTTTGTCGCAAGGCGTTCGGTTAGAGGCTTGACATTTGACAGTTGTCGGTAGATGTGGGCCGAGAGGAACAATAAAGGATGCTATATTTCGTGCGACTTGTTTCTAATCCCATCGTTCTTTGTCTTGGCACTGTCCGATCTAGAACCTGTCACCCTTAAACTCGAGCCAGCACATACAAGGGTAGCCATTCTGGCCAATGACTGACGATACAGTTCGGTTCCTAAAGGGTATACTCACGCCTTATATCGCTACTTGCTCATTTACTTTCTCCTTTCACGGAGACAGAGCCTGAACATTAGCGACTTTGGATATTGCTAAATCGTCTCATGTGTGAGAGGCATCTTCTTTTAATAGCCCTTCAGAGCCCGAATTTCTTCTTCCTGGGAGGATTAAAATTTCTCCTTGTTGGCGACGATTGACAACGGTCGGAAAATATCTCGCGACATGTGGTCTTGACTATTTTTGTCGAAAAGGCAAGGTACGGCAGCGTCCAGAACCGTGTTTTACTCCAATGCCTGCATACAATCCTCAGTGAAGAGCCTGTCGTTTCTGGAAAAGGAGGGCCCGAACTGATAATACTCCATCCGAGACGTTGAGATGATGTTTATGAGGCGTGGAACCTGCAAGTTGCAGCATCCCACTACTCATTAGTTTAGCATAGTAGTTGAAACGATACATGTCACGATAAATTAGTCGGTTCTTCGAGGCAATGAAGTCTATCTAATACTAATGGCTGAGGGTGAAGTTGACAAGAATGAGCAGGTTATACATGATTAGATCTTGAGAGGAAATCTAACTCGGCCAATGATATCATTGCTAAGTATCCTCTGAACTACTTTCTCCAGTCAGTGAGTGGTTGGCTCTCATGGATATGGAGTCAATGGAAAGCTACTGACCTACCCTTGACATATTTCAACTCTTGCCCTAGGTCTACATGAATAGCTATCAGGGTTGGTCGAGAACGGCCGTCGACATGGTCAGTAGGTGTCAAAGTGTCGAGAAATGCCTCGGTCGCGGTCAAGGTTGCCGGTTGAGAAGAATGCCCTTCAAGTCCCACGTCTAAAATTCGTAGCTCTCTGACCTTGGTTCTGATATATTCGTCACTATCCCACGATTCGTAAAGGCGTTAGTGAATCCTTGAGATTAGTCACTCCCTTGCTTCAAGTTGACTATTTTGCTCATCAACAACTGTTAAGGATTTCTATGAGCATTTCTATGACATAAATGCCTTCTACGTCCAGTCCAGACGTCCTTGATCTTATCTTTCGGTTATCCCGTCCTCACTTCTTCACACCATTCAACTTTTCCGGCGGCTTCTCTCCAACATACAACAACACCCTACTAAAGTTAGTTCCCGTACAAACCAATCATACTAATATCAACACTCACCATGAAATTCTCCAGTACGGCTTCCCATTCAACCTCTTACACATCCCCCTACTTCCATCGTTATCAGGCGCCACATCAGCAGAGCACCACCCGTCATCAGCGAAAGCACGCGACTTTTCGCGGAATAACTTTGCGGCGAGGGTTTTGGCTAGACCACGGCGACGATAACCCTCCTAGACATTGATTAGTTGAATGTGACTTGTTGGAGTATTTGGGTGTTTACCTCGCAGTGAAGACTGACCAATGAACCATCAAAACCTAATTTGTTAGATGTGCTATGAGAGTTTTTGAGTTGTCACGCACCTAAGAATGCCCATGATATAGGTGTTCCGTCATCAAGTTTGATCACCAAACTCGGCATCCGACCCAAAACCTCGCTATATCCAAGTTAACTCCGCTCCCGTCTATCATATCCTAAACGCAACTTACACTGTACGTGGAATGTTTGTCCTAGAAACAACAACTGCACAATCATCCTCATTGGCAGTTCCCCAATTCATTCCCTCTGGCAACTCGGTTTCATCGTTGGGAATGTCTTGATATTGGAAGAGCCACTTATCGTAGGCTCCTGTTTCCCGCGGCTCAACCCGCCCCGTCTTTGCGAGAAGCGCACGTGCCGTGTCGTGAATGGTTCCTAGTAGAACAGCACTAGGATATGCAAGTTCCTTGTTGTATTCCTTGGCGATTTCGATGGCTTCATCTGTCAATCTTGCGAGTTGTCTTTCGTAGATGATGGTTTCCTTTGCGTCTGGTTCGCTAGACTTTTCCACTGTCGAGTACACCCACATCTGTGTATCCGGACCACCCCCAATGTCTAGGTATGCCACAGAAAACCTCTGAGGCGACTCACTCTCAAAGTCTCCATGCTCAGAAACAAGAATAATCCTAGCAGTATTTGTCAACCCACCCTCGAACCCGGTAAACTGTATCCGCCGCAGTAAAGGAAGTGAATAAGGCAGATTATCATCAAGAAGCTTCAATAGTCCCTCGGGAACCGTAGAGTAGACTTGGGCGTATTCAGCCATGATGATAATGTCTCAGTTGAAAGTTGAAGAGGCACAGCCAGATACTGAAGAACCGGGCATATCGGCAGCAAGGCTAAACGTCGGATATCAAGCAGGTGACGCCTTTGTGCGGAGAAGTGAGTCAATTAGGAAGGACTTTTGCTTACGAGTTTGCGAAACAGCTCCGATAAAGGATGTTGATGAGTCAATGGTGATACAGCTTCATGATGCCTTCAGGTTTGCAAGTCAATGCGTCTGAGTGGGCCGTAGTGGTGTTGCCTTCGGTTTCTTTCAGTTGGCAAGACCGTGCACATGGCGAACAAGCAGATGAGGAAGGGAATAGAAAAGCAGTGAAAGGGGTAAAAACTTTCTTAGTTTGTCTAAATTTACTATGCGCAGGTTCCAGGCAAATCTCTCTTGTTTAACGCAGCAGTTCGTGTTTGTTGAGCTTTGGCTAAAAGACTTGGATGGAGCAAGCTCTTATGATAACCCCGATGCAACTGGGCCATAATCAGCCATACTTGGCCGGAATAAGTAGGAATAATCATGTCTGGCATATCTGATAATTTGAGCAAGGGAGATGCTTCTCGGGGGCAGAGCCAAACCCTCAAGATAAACCTAGCGTGAGAAGAACATCAGGATAAGGGGCACAAGGCATGAATACACAAAGCAAAGACAGTGCAGTTCAAGCAATGCTAAGAAAGCCTAACATCCATTCTACCGAGCGCAGACTTCCATGAATGTTGAAGAAGTGGGCTGAGTTCCATGTCACCTGTTCATACGCACACTCACCAAGCTACCCTAGAACGTGACTAAGATGCCTCAGTTTGACAAGCACGATGATCTATTCCTCTGGAAGCCGGGAGCTGAGAAATCAGCCGCATGCTTTCCGTACTAAACTATATGTCGTGATTGCATCTTGCCATATGGGACGTGATCAGCCACCCTTGGTTGCTTCTTCTTTGAGAAACAAGAATCAAGTTCAGCTATGCAACCTCATGTGCCAAGCTAAATCGAACTGAAAAAATAGGTGCATAGTAAATTACCTCAAGATCCAGACTAATGAAAATAGGACTGAACATCTCCGAATACTGGAATCCCTTTCTGTAGGCTATCTCGGCTTCTCAACTGCCGCGAGGATCTCGATGCCCTTCAGCGCCCAAGTGGCGCATCACCACCCCCCACCCAACTCCCCGAAAGGGCGTCTCACCAACTCCCCGAGAAAACACAGAGCAGACTCCCCTCCCCGTGAACTCCCCGAGAAATCCCAGTAAAATGGACACTGGAAAAATGCCCCGGCCCGATCCGATCAAATCAGAATTCAACACAGCTTGAGCCGCTGCGTGAATTGTTCCTTTTTTCAACTTCACTTCAGCGTTGCGTCGACGTCGACCCACGACAACCAACACCACGCGACTCCGAGGCAGCCAGATCGAACGACCAGGGCAACAAGAATGTCAGATAATGCTGGGGATAGCGTATGTGGGTCTGAATAAGCTTAATGAACACTGCTTATGAGGTAAAATCACAGTCAAAGCCGATCCCCATCACGCGTGCAGCACGCGATGGACACTGTCGTCGACCTTCCCTGATTGCTGCGAGCATTCATCCGGTTTATCGATGACATTCACCCGGTGATTGATGCTCAGATCGACATCATCTCGGTATCACGGCAATTCTGGTTGTCTGCCCGTCTTTCACCATCGCCGTGGCTGTCGACGCAATTGTCTAGACGGGACACGATTACTCTTTTTTCGAGCTCAGCAAGGCTTCCGATGAGCCATGCAGGGTCGCGAACATTGCCGCGGTCGATAGCATGCCTAGATGCAGCGGAAGACAACCAATAGTGGCAAGTGGAGAGTCCAGCTCGCGATGCCGACGCTATTCACGTCCAATGAGAACCTGAGCTAATTGATGTGAAGGAGAGTTTGCAAGCCTCTGGGATTCTAAGACCATACTCAGTGGAGACGATTGTCACTGAGCTGGAAGTTGAAGAAGCAAATCCCACGTATTAGCACGAATATCTCGACAGTCGATGCAGTCGCCTCGCAGGGTTGTGTGCCGTGATGCCGAGAAAGGTGTGCTGCCAAGACGCTGCAACGACGGGAGTGAGCCACACAGAGCCGCTTGATTCACAACAAGGGGAAGACGTGCTCGCGTGCAGCTGGTGGCTTCGGTGATTACCGCATTCCCGGTAAAGGCAACGGTTACCTGCGTCGCCGAGCAGCTAACGCGTGGAGGGGGGTACGTGGGCCTCGGCAGGGGAACGAGTACCAAGTACATCTGAGCTGTGAACCTCGAGCGGTCTAAAGTGAACCAAAGAGAGGGAGCCAAGAAGAGGGATGCCAGAAGTGAACTGGCGCCGGGACTCCAGGTCCACGACGCCACCAAATGCAGACTCCCCGGCACCACACCATCACTAAATCTCTTGGTTCTGGAGGCGACAAGGGTAGATCTGGGTGCTAGGTTCCGCCCATACCCTCCCTCCTCAAAAGCACCAAAAGAAAAAGCAGGCGTTGTCTCTTTGGCGAGGGAGGCGAGCAGGGAATCACTCAATCATTGCAGGGCTGCTTCGGATTGCAATGTGCGATTGTTGGTTCTCCGCCGAGTCTGTCACATATTCGTCAACAACTCCAAAACTCTCGTCATGTGAGGATCGACATTTACGACCACCACAAGCCAATAGCTTCACACCCAGTTTGTCATCACATCTGCCAAGGCATTATCGCGATGCCCAGGACGCCCAAACCGTTGCCATGACGGGAACTTGTGCCGGGAGCTGTCTTGGCCGTGGGGGGACAAGACGGGAGGAGATGGAGGTAGCCCGAAAGTGAAGCATGCTTACATGGCTCGCTTGGCAGTTTGGGCAGCCTACCTTACGGGCCTTCTAGATCAAGTCATTTCCCACAGCCAAGCTGGACCATCGGCGCTCGTCCGACGACCCGGAGCATGGGCGGCCTGTCAGCTCCATCAACCTGCAGAAGCATGAAAAGGGGAGCTCATGAACGAGGTTGCTCCCAGCTTATGTGCCAACGAGAGTTCAGCGCAGGTGGGGATGAGACGAACATCCTCATGACGTGCTCCGGGGCTGACCGTATCGACCAGTGTTCCTGGCTACAATAGGGTACCGATCCTATTTCGATCTCGTAACCGCAAAAAGACGGGGAAAGGCCGACGTTCCAAGCTGGGAGGCGATGGCCCGTGATGATGACGGTGGACAACGCGGTCTCAGCAGAGAATCCCTTTTCGGCATGAGGCGAATGTGAAGACGGTCATTGTCGACCCAGGTTGGTGATCCGTGTGCCTGCAAAGGATCAGAAAGAGTCGAAGCGCGACACACTATGATAGAGCAATGTATCAGGGTCCATTGCGTCAGATCTAGTTTGATGGGGCCCGACGAATTGTCCCACGCCGGAAGATCGAATGCGAGTCTGGGCCATGGACGGGCAATTCCCAGCGCGCTGGATACAGCGTCCATTTCGGTCTGGATCGACAAGATGGAAGATCGGCAATCCGACGTTGAGAGCTGTCGAGTCGACATGCTTTTTCCTGCACGAGTAGCTGTAGTTTATTGGGATCTAGACTCGATACGTGACCGTGACCTCAGCCTTGGGAAACTAGATGCCAAGACTAATTTGGGTGTGTGCTCACCAGAGACACACATTCGAGGGATCCTCCACGCTTGACCAGGGGGTTGCGTCTTCTGGCGAATGGATGATGGGGCGTATCATCTGGCGCACATGGCTGATCCAGGTAGTGGGAGTTTCCATGGGAAACAAGGGTGAGTCCATTGCATTTCTCGAGTTGCATTGCATGGTGCCATTATGGTCAAACAAGAGTCATCGTGGGATACTGATGTCAAATCACTGCTGTGGACTGTCGGGCTGGGCGACGAGCCGGCGGAACGTGCCCGCCAAATCTGGACTCGATAACCCAGAAAACTGGTGATGAGAGATTTTGTTCGCCATGCTCTCGGTACAGCTTCCGTGACAGAAGGGGGTGTATGGATGGTGACATTCTGGTGGGAGTATCGATCGCAGGGTTGGTGTTGTGTTGGTGGCAGCGGTGGTTGCATGGTCCTGGGGGAAGTGGGGCCGAAACACAACAGGACAGGGACCTCAAGGAAAGGCATCAGATTGCACGGGGAGTTGGGTTATGGCCCGTGATGAGGCAATGGAGATGGAAGTTGTGGTCATGGTGAAATTTGGTATGAGAGGATGGACAGATGGAGTTTCTGGGAGGAACCAAATTACAGTGTCGGGCATGAGGGCCAAATTTCATCTTGCGTGCCACCTTCCGTCACCGACTTTGCTTGCGACTGTACCTTCCGCCGCTGACAAAACAATCTCCCCGAGAAAAGAAGGAACAATGCAGAGAAGAAAGAACTTTCGGGGAAACCAAGATGCACGCGTCCAGGGAGGAAGCTACTACCTGAACTCCCCGCTCTCCCCGTGCCTGCCCTGTCCTCGGCCTGTCGCCCCCCCTCAATCTCATGTCATCATTAAATGTACGGTGATGTTTTTCTCTGATAAATCTTTTCTTCAATGGTCCAATTCGATCCAATGATTTCACCGCGCGGCAAATCAGCTTTTCGTTCTTTGGCTCGTTGCAAAAAAACTCCCACGACGCGGCTTCAATCTTGGCCCGCCCCCACCAAACCGAAACGGGCCAAAGCGTCCCGCTTTAGAAGGCTACTTGATCTGCCATTGGTTTGGTGCCGATGGCGCAATCGGGGACGATATCGTCGTGCGGGTGGTCTAGCAAGGATCCATTGTTTGTCGAGTTCTCTCACGGGGAGAAAAGTTTGCTCGTGAGATTTGTCGAGTACTGAAAGAACATTTGGAGCGTTGGTGATAGCGGTGTGCTATTGCGGTTCTACAGATACCACGGGGAGCTCAAAATCCGTGTCGCTGATCCTCTCGGGGAGATTCAATCCACCATCAAAACAGCCGCGTTCAGCTTCATCATCAGCCCCACAGAGGCAACGCGAATGTGGGTGGATTTTTGGCGGAGCCGAACAATGACATGCTCAGATCCTGCACGCAATCTCGCCGGTCGAATTTGCTAAGGGACTGGCTTGCGCCCAACTCCCCACGTCCTCCCGCCCTCTCCGCGACCAGGCTTCCCGAAGTTGACGAGTCCCACGGATCATGGCCGTTTGAAAGCAAAGAGCTGGGGGTGTGCGAGGAAACGTCCCCAAGCCAAGGCGCACACCGCGCGATGCTCCGAGGAGACACTCGAGCCGGTACTTTGTACACGCGGTACAGGATACAATTTGGAGGCGCCTGCAGCATGTCCCTTGTGGACATGGGCCGTCACAAGCCATGTCGCTCCCCAGGCCCTGGTGTTCGTCGATCCCTGGTCATCAGACTTCTTCCGCTGAACGGGTGTGTACTACGCACAGCTCTGGCCATTTCGTCACAATAGTACGCAAGATGGGCATGGTATCGAAACGTCCGTGGGCGTCTCCCAAAAAAGACCTGATGGAGAGGATGGGACGGAGAAGGGTCCACCGCTAGGGAGGGAGCATCCATCAACCAGCAACCATGTTCGATTCTTTCATCGACTCCATCCGGATCACCGCGGTCAGTGGCCAGCTCTCGATCAAACTTAAATTTATACCCCGTCCTCGCCTCTTCTCAATCATCCATCATCCTCTCATCCTCACCTCCATCTCATCCATCGGGTCGAGTCTCAGCAACGCTCGTATCCCCTCACAAGACTCTTCAGTCCTACCCTCCTGTCGACCGTTGCTTTTTGGATTGGCGGTCACTAGCCCCATCCCATCCCTCCCCCCGACTCTTGTCCCATCTTGGCGACAGCCCAGCTGCTAGGTATTAGTGCCACAGCCCGACCGACCGAGCGATAGTCCGAATCGCCTGCATCCGGCTCCACGACCATCCTTCGACTCAAATAGCCACGTTCCGCCGTTGCTAATCCATCTCATCATCTCCCCGTTCTTGGAGACTTGACCTTTTTTCAGCAATTGTCCTTTTTGTTTGCTCCATTGGCATTGCTGTCCGACATGACGTCCTCCGCCAAGCCCAACAGGTCTATCCTGGAAAAAGTCATCGGTGCCGACCACCACGAGCCCGAGGAGAAGGCTCCATCCATCACCAATGCCGACCCTTACGTCGAGCTTGAGCCTACTGTTGGCGAATTCTTGAGCGAGATTGCTCCTTCTGCTCATGACCTCGCCGAGTATCTCTGGAGCTTGTTTCCTTTCCTCTCATGGATCGGCAAATACAACTGGGTGTGGTTCATCGGTGACTTGATTGCTGGTGAGTAGTTTCCATAGCCGCTCGGGGAGAATTATCCATCGCTAACCTTGACTCCCCGATAGGTGTAACTGTGGGCGCTGTTGTCGTCCCCCAGTCTATGGCTTACGCCCAGCTCGCCCAAGTCCCCGTCGAGTATGGCTTGTACTCTTCCTTTATGGGTGTCCTCATCTATTGGTTCTTTGCGACTTCCAAGGATATCACTATTGGAGTAAGTCAAAACATTCTCCCCGCACACCACAAGTGAGCCCAGCTGACCTTTATTTCCCAGCCTGTCGCTGTCATGTCTCAGGTCACAGGCAATGTTGTTCTCCATGCCGCAGATGTGATCCCTGATGTTGCTGGCCATGTTGTTGCCTCGGCTCTCGCTGTCATTGTTGGTTCCATTGTCACGTTTGTCGGCCTCGCTCGACTTGGCTGGATCGTCGAGGTCATTCCCCTGCCCTCCATCTGCGCCTTCATGACAGGCTCCGCCATCAACATTGCCGCCGGCCAGGTTCCCAAGCTTATGGGCATCAAGGGTGTCAACACCCGTGCTGCTCCCTACCGAGTCATCATTGATACTCTCAAGGCTCTTCCCAAGACCAAGCTTGACGCCGCCCTGGGTCTGACCTCGTTGGTCATGCTCTACGGCATCCGTGGTCTTTGCTCGTTCCTTGCCAAGAAGCAGCCCCAGCGTGCCAAGCTCTACTTCTTCATCTCGACTCTGCGAACAGCCTTTGTCATCCTGCTGTACGTCGGTATCAGCGCTGGCATGAACATCAACCACAGGGATAAGCCCAGAGTCAGCGTTGTTGGAGAGGTTCCTAGCGGTGAGTCCCTGCATATTTCTGCACCACGTGCCCCAAGACCCTTGTAACTAACTTGAGCTCATAGGTTTCACCCACGCTGCCGTCCCCGAGATCAACACCCGCATCATCAAGGCTTTCGCCTCGGAGCTGCCCGCCGCCGTCATCGTCGTCCTGATTGAGCACATTTCCATCTCCAAGTCCTTCGGCCGCATCAACAACTACGTCATCGACCCCTCGCAGGAGCTTGTCGCTATTGGTGTCACCAACCTGCTCGGACCCTTCCTCGGTGGCTACCCTGCTACTGGTTCCTTCTCTCGTACTGCCATCAAGTCCAAGGCTGGTGTCCGCACCCCCTTCGCTGGTGTCATCACTGCCATCGTTGTCCTCCTGGCTCTCTATGCCCTCACTGCTGTCTTCTGGTACATCCCCAACGCGGCCCTCGCTGGTGTAATCATTCACGCCGTCGGAGATGTCATCACCCCTCCCAAGGTTGTGTACCAGTTCTGGCGCGTCTCTCCCATTGAGGTGGTCATCTTCTTTGCCGGTGTCTTCGTCACTATCTTCACCACCATTGAGAATGGCATCTACACCACCGTCGCTATCTCTTTCGCTGTCGTTATCTTCCGTCTGTTCCAGACCCGTGGCCGCTTCCTTGGTGTTGTCCGCATCCGAACCATGAAGGCCAATGTCAGCAACGGAACCTCAAGCCCTGGATCCATTGCCAAGGAGGTCGCTGTTGATGAGAGCGAGAGCTCTCTCCGAGCTGGATTTCTTCCCCTCGACCACGCTGACGGTTCCAACCCTGATGTCATTGTCCGCAGCCCCTACCCTGGTGTTTTCATCTATCGTTTCGCCGAGGGCTTCAACTACCCCAACGCCTCCCGATACCTCAACCACCTTACCGAGACCATCTTTGCCGAATGCCGCCGGACCAACCCTGCCCTCCTGGGTAGACTGGGTGACCGTCCTTGGAACGATGGCGAGCCCCGCAACATCAAGATCGAGACTCACGATGAGCGCCCTATCCTCAAGGCTGTTATCTTTGACTTTTCCACTGTCAACAATGTCGATGTCACTTCTATCCAGTCTCTGATTGACGTGCGCAACCAACTTGATAAGTTTGCTGCCCCCGAGGTTGTTGACTGGCACTTTGCAAACATCGAGAACCGATGGACTAAGCGCGCCCTGGCGGCTGCTGGCTTTGGCTTCCGAACTCCCCGCGAATCGGATGGTGCTGGTCAATGGAAGGCCATCTTCAGCATTGCTGATCTCGGTGGTTCCGACAGCGCTGCCACTGCTGCCGCTCTCGACGAGAAGGCCAAGACTGCCCCTATCCGCCATGACATTGAGGCTGTTGACGATTCCATCAACAGCCAGTCTTCGGAGAAGGGTGCATCAAGGGACCCCTCTAGCTCGCGCCTGGTCGCTGTGCAGGGACTCAACCGACCTTACTTCCACCTTGACTTGCAGGAGGCTGTCGACGCTGCCATCTCCAACGCTGAGACCAAGCAGCACTAATTGCGCCAGCCTGCTTTCTACCATCTATGATTTACCATATTTAATTCTATCTTTTTATGGGCATTGAGCGGTGTTTATGAGGGGTTTATGTTTGCGATGGGGGTTTGTTCGCGGCTCATGCCTTTTTGTTTTTTGGTTTCACGTCGCCTTTAGAAGTTGTTACGGCGATATCATGTCAATACCCCCCGATCCAGTTGGTTGTTCTGCATGGAAAGTCGATTTGGAATGTTTGTCAGTTTATATCATGTCTGTTGTAGTGTATACACGTCTGTCCTGGCCCTGGCCGGCACAAGAGAATAGCAGCATAGCTAAATGATGACATAACGAGCACAAGAATACTGTCCATCCTGGAATGTGAATTGTTTGGGTGATACGAGTTACGTCAGATGGTAAGTAGATGGCGAGCTTGGGTAAGACGGCAGCGGAGGCCGTAGCTACCGCGCGAGCGGAACGATGAGCCTTTACCGTGCGTAGTGTCGCATTGCATGGGGAGATGATATGCAGATTAATCTACCTTCCTGATTGTGTTTGTGATTATGGATTGATTGTGAAGGAGGTTTGCATTGGTGGATGAATGAGTTTGGTGTTGACGATCGCGTAGCACGTGCTTGTCAGGATGGATTGCTTCATGTATTCTTTGTCAAGGCGCGGAGTTAAGAATGCCAATAGATAAGAGAGTAGATATGGATTATGACATCTTTCCTGTACCTGAGTTTCGCGTCTTTAGTTAATCAGCCTGTGAGGCTTGTCTGCCAGGGGATACCCGGCCTTTGTTGAATGAGGCCTGGATGCAAGTAGGTGACTGAGAGATTGTATTGCCAACTTGTCTTCTTTGTTACTTCTTCAGCCATCAACTGGATATTTCCCATCTGGTATTCTCGCAATTGCTATGAGTCTTGATTGCGTTAAAAGCACCGCCCATGTCGCGTACGCTATCATGACACCTGCGTCTGCAACCACTCATCTTGGCTCAACTCGGCTCTCGTCAATTGGCAACAATTGGCTGTCTATTTCGGAGCCGACGGTGTTTCCAATGACCCGTCACCATTATTTTTCTCTCAAGTCTGCTTTGTCAGAAGGCGAATCTCCTGCTCGTATTCGACGTTGATGGCGCGATCTGCTCTTCTCTTGGTGATCAAGTTAACATGACTCCAATTGGAGCACGACATGTTGCATGCAAGTGTCGTTATGGGGAAACAGTCGTCGTGATGAGCGAATGAAGTCGTGGAGCGACCGAACTCCGAGGGTTATTGGTGGTCATGCTGAGGGCTTGGCAGGGTGTGCTTCCCCGCCCGTTGAGATGATCTGTTCTGTGTATAAGAAGACTGCGATATCCCAGGAAGAGAACATCATCACCATCATCGTTCAACTTTGACAGTATACACAATATGGCGCCTGCTGCTGTTGAAGCCGATATTCCTGTTCACTCCAAGAGTCAGAGCCGTGAGCCGTTGAAGCTCTCGGGCGCGCTTAAGGATGTTGAGCATTTTGATGTGACTCCCGCTATTGGACGCGAGTTTCCAAAGGCGAACTTGGTTGAATGGCTTGAAGCTCCCAACTCTGATGAGTTGATCCGCGATCTCGCCATCACGAGTAAGTTCCTCCCCAGTGACTGCGATCGCTGTCTGACCCGTCACAGTCTCTCAACGTGGCGTCGTCTTCTTCCGCGCCCAGAACAACCTCACAAATGATCTTCAAAAAGAAGCTCATCCTCCGTCTTGGAGAGTTGACAGGTCGTCCGGCTAGTTCGACACTCCACATCCATCCGCTACTCAACTCGGAGCGTGAGCTTGGTGGCGATGACCTCGAAGTCAGCACCATCAGCTCGAAGCAACATGCAAAGTTCTACCGCAAGACGCAAGACAATGGTGTCGTCGTTACGAAGCGGAACAATGAGATTTGGCATTCTGATATTGCGTTTGAGCCTGCCCCTGCTGATTATACGAGCTTGAGGCTTGTTGAGTTGCCTAGTACTGGTGGCGATACGGTTTGGGCATCTGGATACGACGTTTATGATCACCTCAGCCCGGCGTATCAAAGGTTTCTCGAGGGTCTAACCGCGACTTTTGAACAGCCCAACTTTGCCAAAGTCGCCGAACGATCAGGCTTTGAGCTATACGACAAACCACGAGGGTCCCCCGACAACGTCGGCCGCGAACTCCGCGCAATCCACCCAGTAATCCGCACAAACCCGGTAACAGGCTGGAAGAGCGTCTTCCCCATCGGCGCACACGTAGGCCACATAAACGACGTAACAGCCGAAGAAAGCGACAACCTCCTCAAGTGGTTCTATGACCTAGTTGCAAAGGACCACTCGATTCAGGTCCGGTTGCGATGGCAGAACCCGAACGATATTGCGATCTGGGATAATCGGAGTGTGTTTCACTCGGCTACTTTTGACTATGATGGGTTGGGGGATCGGTTTGGGAATAGGGTTGTTGGTGTTGGGGAGAGGCCTTATTTTGATGCGAGGAGTGCTTCGAAGAGGGAGAGCTTGGCGGCGGAGGAGAAGTGAGGGTTTGGAGAGGGGGTGTTGGGTAGGTAGCGTTTGGAAGAAAGATTTATTCTCAAGTATTGATTCAGGAGACGTGAAAGTCGCAGAGTCATCGTGGCGAGTTGGTTGTGATGTAGCTGACTTACCACGCGGTTATAAAAAAACATCATACACTGAACCAACCCTTAATAATTACTAGGGTAAGAACGACCAGATATAAGGCCTAAGAACTCTAAGACTTAATTAGACTGCAAAGTTGGGCCCTTGTGTCATCTTTGGGGCGGGCGTCTTGGTGTCTCAAGTTTTTCTACGACCGTGTGCTTACGAGACTCGAGGACAACGTCCCGCTACGTCACCTTCTTCACCGGACGATGTTTGGCTTTTTTATGCTAAAGAAAGTGGAATAAAGGCCGAGCCTTACTACTACTCAAGTCATTTGTCTCTGATGAAATAGAGGTGACTGACTTGACGCCCTGTCATGGGCAGACTGACTGGAAGCCATGCCACCTTATGAGATAGCTCTTAGCAGTAGGGGGTGGTGCCAGCGGCCAAATGAATACAATAGAGAGGGAGCACGGTTGGTCGCAAGATATTGGGTATTTGATGACATGGACATGTAGAGTGGATATTATTCAGTGCAATTTGAGGCTAAGTGTGCGGAAACTGGCGTGTTTGCTGTGGTATGACAACCTAGGTTGGTAGAAAGACCCGAAGTCAACACTAAAAGCTCGATACGCAGTCACTTTCGCTTTGCAAACTATCTCCAGATCCCAGTCCAACCCGTCCGGTAGACACCCCTCTCCGAGTATTGGACTGACTGTGTCAACTTGAGGGGTCCGTGCTATAGTGAGACCTTGGAATATCTGATCGTCATTGACAGTCCGCCTGGAAAAAGGTGGCAAGATGCTTTACTCGGTCTGTATAAAGTATATGATGAAACCTCCGTCCACTGGCGGTGTGTTGCGCTGAGGGGGTCTCCAAGGTCGAAATAACACCAGGCATCCATCTTGAGACTGGCCCAGATTTATGGTTTAGAATAAAGGAAAGATCGAAAACAGTGACGTTTTGATGCTATAAAGTAGCTGAGGCGTGAAGGTCTATGTGAAGAGCAAAGTGATGATGGAAAAGTCACCAGGCCTTCGTCCCCCCCAGTGCCTTCGTTGGAATTATATGCCAATGGGAGATTAACAACTGTCCAAACAGGGTTTGAGACGGGAAGTTTTCAAAAATGAGAGCTCTGCTATGTTCTAATTCTCGATTCTAGCTACTGACTAGGCCGTGCTGCCTGAGTGTGAGACACCTATCGGATTCTTCGATCGTACCCATCGGCCAGCGAGTGTTGTAAGGATGGAAGGATATGTAAGGAAATAACTTGTAGGATTTCTTAAGGGCTTGGAACCTCTTGAAGTGATACAGTTGTAAAGTGAGACCTCGATATTCTCCCGTCGTTTGCGTAGGTTGTACTGAACTTGGGGATTAAGTTGTTGAGATTTTTTTTTTTTTTTTTTTTTTCTTTTTTCACTCGGGCTTGCTTCAAAGACATCCATAACACAGGCTAATCTATGTCTAAGTCATCCTCGCGTAAGCATTCAAGTTGAATACGCTAGACGATCACATCCCGATGCATTTCGGCGCTGCAATACCCTGGTCGCCCACTACCCGAGTGTAGTCACTGGCCCGCTTCTATTGGGTCTTCCAGGGATGGTGATGGAGCTGATCGATCCCTGATAATTCCTTCATGTCCTAGGGAGGGCTCTGGAAGACGTTGCCTCTCTTCCATGCACCACAGGTGCTATTCGTTCTGGCGACACTTTGCCCTCAGAAATTTCCAATGAGCTATAGATACTCTAAGACATTCTAACTCGGAAGACACTTTTTCGTCCGCGCGGCGATGTAACGTAACTCCTGAACGGCCTCCCATCGGGAAGTGGGATGCGTACCCACGGATCTAGACAAAAAAAGAGTGCTTTAATATCGATAATTAGCCTCTGACGGGGGCGAACGTGGCTCGTTCTGGATCTTATTCCCGGAAACATCCCTTGCTCTGCGGGTCTCGCTTGACGCGTGAGAACCCAGAGTCTGCAGGACGCCCAGCCCATAGGGCTGCCAAGTTAAGAATCCAGTCCACCAGGAGTCGACGCGTTGTCATCATACCCTTGGTGAAAGCATGGAGGTATCTCGGCGGGTTCCCCCACGTTGTGGACGAGTTCGGAGGGTCCGGAAGAGGTTTTTCGCGAGCTAATGGTGAGATGCTTCTTTTGTTCTTGATGGTGAGCTGATCAAGATCATGTCCAAGGTGTACGCGACATAACACTTCATCATTGAAAGTCTTTTTCCAAATTCTAGACTCTTAAAAAGGAGGCAATCCGTCTATATCCGTCTTGATCACGGAACTGCGGCAAGGTTGCGAAAGCTCCGAAGCCCCTCCCGTCCAAGCTCCCAGACCGGTCGATTGGGACGAACTGTTTTTCTTGTCCTTGCTGATCATCTGATAAGATTCAATCAACCATGCCCGTTTCAGAACAAATTACTTGTCACATCTCCACTTGGCACCAGACAAGCGATCCACGGATGGTCGTGGGGTGGACCTGGACATGCCGTCTTAACCGCTTGGCCACCCACTAGATGGGTCGTCGAGACTCCTTTTGGAAGAAGGAAAAGTTCTCACTCGTGGAGATGATACGCATCTTGCGAACGGTATACCCGGATTAGACAATCGGTTAGTTCTGGACCCAATGGTTTGCGTTTGCCTGTCAAATTAGAGTCCTGTGTTAAACAGGGATAGAGTAGAGTACCCGACAGGGCTGGCATGTCCGAGTGGGATACAGATTGATATATAATGCATACCTTCTGTCTCATCTTATCTGATCGTCCATCCCTCTCATCCAGCATCTTCTTCAGCGGTCCATCGACAAGATGAGATTCAACGCCTTCCGCAACCCCATCAAGGAGGCTCCTGTCGTCGAGGAGCCGACTCGTGCTAGCAATGACGATGAAGCTGCTGCAAAGGACAAGGAGACTCTCGCTGCAGACTTTGAGCAGGAAAAGTCTGATGGGGAGCTTGATCAGGGTGTTCAGGCTGTGAGGGCCATGACACAGGTTTGGACGAGGAAGCACTTGGTCATTGCCTACCTTCTGTAAGCCTATAGTTGTCTTCTACCTGGAATATTGCTAACGTGTGTTTTTAGTATCTGGCTCATCTCCTTCATCCAGGCTTTTTCGTCTGGCATCATCAGTACCTTGACCCCCTTCGTCACTAGCAGTTTCCAATCCCACTCCCTCACGGCCACCACCTCTATCGTCTCCAACCTCGTCTCAGGTCTCATCATCCTCCCCTACGCCAAGCTCATGAACCTCTGGGGCCGACCTCAATCCTTCAGCATCATGATCTTCATCGTCACCATCGGTATCATCATGATGGCTGGCTGCAACAACGTCAGGACTTATGCAGCTGCCCAGGTCTTTTTACGGAGTGGGATACACGGGTATTGACTTTACGACGACTATCTTTATCGCTGATACTTCGTCGCTCAAGAGTCGAGCTTTTATGATTGCTTTTGCCTCGTCGCCGTATCTTGCTACTGTCTGGGCGTATGGTCCTGCTGCTCAACACGCATATGAGCACATTGGATTCCGATGGGGTCTTGGTGTCTGGGCCATTGTCTACCCCGTCGTTACTCTCCCTCTGTGCGCTCTCTTCTGGCACTACCAGAACAAGGCCGTCAAGCAGGGTCTGGTAAAACGCGAGCCTAGCAACCGCACCTTTTCCCAGTCCGTGGTTTACTACCTCAAGGAATTCGACGTCGTTGGTCTTTTGCTCATCATTACCGGACTTTCGCTTTTCCTTCTGGCTTTCTCGTTGTACTCTTACCAGTCCAACACTTGGAAATCTCCCCTGATCATCTGCTTCTTGATCTTTGGTGGACTTTTGGTCATCGCCTTCGCTGCCTGGGAGAGATTCCTAGCTCCCACCACCTTTATCCCTTGGTACCTCATCAACAACCGGACCGTCTTCTTCACTTTTTACCATGGTGGCTAGTATCTACTGTGCTTGGTACATCTGGGATAGTTATTTCTACTCATTCCTGATTGTGGTCTTTCGCCAATCTATCGCCCACGCCAGTTACATCACCAACATCTACACCGTCGGTTCTTGCTTCTGTGCTCTGTGTATGGGTGTCATCATCCGTCTTAACGGTCGTCTCAAGTGGCAGGCTCTCTACTTTGGCGTTCCTCTTACTGTCCTCGGAGTCGGTCTTATGATTCACTTCCGTCAGCCCGACTCTCATATTGGTTACATCGTCATGTGCCAGATTTTCATCGCTTTTGGTGGTGGTATTCTGGTCATCTGTGAACAGATGACCGTCATGGCTGTCTCCAAGCACCAGGATATTCCTGCTATCCTGGCTGTTGAGCGTATGATCTCCTCCGTCGGCGGCGCCATTGGTCTGGCTATCGCTGCTGCCATGTGGACTGGCATCTTCCCTGCCAAGCTCACAAAGTACCTCCCAGCCGATGCCATGGGAGAATTCGCCAGCATCTATGGTGATCTTACTGTTCAGTCCTCCTACCCTTGGGGATCGCCTACTCGCGACGCTATTAACAAGGCCTATGGTGATACGCAGCGTTTGATGCTGATTGCGGCCACTTGCTTGTACTCTATCACGATATTCTCGGTCATTATGTGGAAGAACATTAACGTGAAGAAGATTGAACAGGTTAAGGGTCTGGTTTGGTAAGGGGTCAAGCCTGCGAGAAGTTGAGAAGGGAATTAAATTAAAGAGTGTGGATAAGCTCAGTAATAAAGACATAATTGAACTTGTGTGTTCTCTATGATAATATATGACCCGTCTCCGTGGCTTATAAGTGACTGTTCGACAAAGATGCATGCTACTCCCACCATGCCACGTCCTTCTCCCTCAAAGTGTTTGTCCCACAATGAACCTCTCCACCTCGAACGTGATGAGACATGTAATCATCGATCAACCAAACCGTCATATTGGCCCTGGCATACACATCCTTAATAGCCTCCTCAAGAATATCCCGGCCGTCAATCACCGGACCCCACGGCTTGGGCGTCAGGTAGTCACGTCCAAGAACCAACCCATTGATAGACTGTGGAAAGAATGATTTGACCTGTCGTTCTCCTAGAGGAGCCCTGTTGAGACGCGGAGGATGGCCATCTGGGGTGATGGGCCAGGGATAGGTGACGTCTTTCCAGAGCGTGGGGACACGGAGGATGTCTGACTCGGATAGGGGAACTTCTTCAAGGAGGAGATCAAGGGTGTCGTTGATGAAACTCTGTGCGTAGGAGTTAACGGCGATAAAGTCTTTGTCGTTGAGTAAGTCTTTGATGGTAAGATTCAGGACCTCTGGATCGATGAAGATGGTCTCGTTGTCAGGTGTCATGTCTCCGTCGTAACTAATGACTTTTGCATCACCATGACCATCTTTCCAAACATTCTCCAAGAGATTAAAGGCTGAAATCGTATCGACAATAGCAATTGTAAAGCCAAGTTCGTTGTCGTACGGAACGAACTGAACCACCTCGTCAACATGTCCAACAGCAAGCCAGCCAACCTCGAGAACCAAGGGCTTCTGAACACCTTGAGCCTCAAGAAACTTGATCATCGACTCTGCTGGATAGTTGTAAAAATGCTTCCCAGTGATGACTCGACCGCTCTTGTACTCGACTCCTGCTCTGGACGTGTATGGTGGGATTGTCTCAATGTTGCCTCCAGAATTAATCTCCTCGTGACCAAAGCCTGAACCAAGACCTGGCTGGAAACCTCCGATTCCGGGCCCCCGAAGGCGAGAAAAGACTTGTCGTCCCGCGGTGCGTCCTGATTGAGCAGACCGCAAGAGGACGCGGATGGAGATCGGTCCGTTGGGACCGGGCATGCTTGCGTACCCGGGTTCGAGAAAATCCTGGGCCCAGATGTCGTCTGTTTCGTTGAACAGCACAAAGGAGAGGTCTTGATCAAGGCTGTCGAGTGTGTTTTGCATTGAGTCGATGAAGCCGGTCTGCCAGATCGAAGTGGTGACATTTCCATCGGTACTAAGGACCACTTCCGGAGCTTGTAAGTGGTGATGGATCAGCACCGGGGCCTGTTTCATCACCACGGTATCGCTGGAGGTCACATTTCCATCAGTAACACTGAATGTGATGTTCACAAGGCCATCCCAGATTGAAGAGTCAGTCACCAGTTCTCGCCCGTCAATGGCTAGTGTGAAGCCTCTTCCCAGACTCGTCGCGTTGAATGTGATTTGAGGGTCGACCAAGGACCAGTCTGAAGATCCGTGGCTCTGCCAGAAGATTCGAACACGGCCAAAGGTAGACTTGGGGGTAGTGTTGATAGAACCGATAGCATTCTGGCTTATGTTCGTGAGGGGGAGAGTCTTTAGAGGAGCTGCATATTCAGGTGTGAGGAGGCGGTCTCCAGTTGCGTCGTTACAAGCGGCTAGCTCAAAGTTGCTGAGAGGTTGCTTGACAAGGTCGATGCTTGGGCAGCGGTGTTGCTGATCTCCTATGTTTGGGAGGAATATCGCACCGCGGTTGGACGTCCAGATTTCTTTGTTTGAAGCGTCGAGATGGTTGATGATGCCATCGCGGTTGGTGTCTGCGAGGATCTGTGGGTTGAAAGTTGGCGTCGCCAAGGCAAGTTTGGCGCCAAGAACAAGGGCCAGCATCGAATGCTGGAGAAGAAATGATAAAATCATGCTGTCTTGGAATATGAGAGTGAGAGTGAATGAGAAGATAGTATGAGTTGCTGATTGAGTTCATTACCGGCATCCTCTACTGTTTTATATGTCATGAGAGACATCACTTTCATGATATGTTCCACAGCATACTATCCATCCAGCTGCGCAATTGAAATAAAATTACCAATTTGGGCCAAGTTGTAGTTTACAAGCTGCCTCACCAAAGTGCGTCAACCTTGGAGGCGGTGTTAAGATGGCTGTCGAATCAATTACCCGATGCGGTAATATGCATGGCCAAGACCTGCTGTGGCTATGGGGGGGAACGACATTACGAAGAATACGAGAGTCGCACTTTCAGGGTTTTTAATATTGCTTACTTCAAGTCGGGAGAACAAAAGGCTTTGTATTACTTTCAAGACAAGAAATTGTCTAACTGCCTGTTTCTATCCGTCCTGGCTGATGGAGTAGAGTATGAGCTTCTGTCACTTGTAGTAAGCATTTTTCTTTCTGAGAATTTGATGGATATGTTTAATAGACGATATGTACGGCTGTAGATTAATGATTTAAGGCAGTGAGAATTCATGAACATGAGCGCGATGGGATCACGGTACTAGGCTCCTACGGTCCTAGCTAGGGAAGTAAGAGCAAGTTGGGAGATTTACACCGAGTCATATGAATGGGCGGTTTCATGAACAAACAATTTGCATATTTTCCCTCATCTCTTTTACTCCCATAAGTCTGCTTGGAAGACATTCATCTTATTGGCTACCCTCGATACAACTCATTCTCGGGCTCTGAACTAGATAGATGACGGTCATCCAGTCGGAGCCAATGACTTTCTCCGTTCGAGAATCTAACTCTTGATCAGTTTATGCTCCAATCAATGCTCTCGAGTTATGCTAATTTATTCTTCTTGCATTGATGTTGCCGGCGGAGGCTAGCGTCATGGTTGGCTACTCCGTATCAAACTGAGCAGAGGCAGAGTAACCCAGGCAACACTTCCAACTTGACCAATTAATAGAACATGCTAGCTAAGCAATAACTTGAAACAACTCAATCAGGCCATTGCTTCTTTAAACCGGATCCGTTTCCTATTTCGGATTAACTGGCGACATGCCGTCAAAGCCGCGAGTCAGGATACCACGTGTATCAAATGCAATGCAATGCAATGCTACGGGGCTGCTAAAAAACAAGCGGGTTGCAAATTCAGGTCGCCCCAACAAAGACTCGGACTCGCCTCAAATATACGTAAATACGTTTCGAACGCGGACGAATTAACCCATCAGAGAGTACAGCGCCGCGTCCGGCTTGTTCGGGGACCCAACACTAACATGCCAGATGAGGTCCCTGCGTTTCTTCTGATTGGTTCCTTGATCGGCCCTGGGTTTATTTCAAGTAGGTGGAGGCCGTGCCGAGGCATATGGAGCGCCGGGTGTTCCCACATTTACACCGACGGATTCGAAAACAGTTCGAGGGTTTCTGAATCTGAGATGACAAATTATGCTGTATCCTTGTTGATCGACTGATTTCGGGTGCTAGGTTACGTCAGGGGGAAGATAAGAGTTTTTACCACCTATATAAACTCATGGCCGTTTTCAAAGGTCTTTAGAAGTTAAACATCAAGTAAAAATCATACAATTCAAACAAAAAAAGCAACAATGTCTCTCAAGTTCAACGTCTTCCGTGGCTCCCCTGAGGGAAAAATCTTTTTCCTCCCCTGTTGAGCGGGATCTTCAGCCCCACGAGGTCTTTGTCGAGACGACTCACTCTGGCGTCTGTGGAACGGATAAGCTCTACCAGACAAGTGGTATCGCGCTAGGCCACGAGGGTATTGGTATCGTTCGTGAGGTTGGCTCTGGGGTTAGCAACATCAAGGTTGGGGAGAGAGTCGGGTTTGGGTATACGCATGAGATTTGCGGGAGCTGCGATAACTGCTGCAGAGGTAAATCTTGCCATAAGATGAAGGATT
Source organism: Fusarium oligoseptatum (assembly GCA_003946995.1). NCBI lineage: Eukaryota > Fungi > Ascomycota > Sordariomycetes > Hypocreales > Nectriaceae > Fusarium > Fusarium oligoseptatum. The sequence continues at coordinate 48,689 of NKCK01000036.1, forward strand.
TAGCATACTGACTTTGTTATAGATCTGGATCAGTACTGCAGAGAGAGAAAGATTTATGGTTTTGCAGATATCGACAATGGATCTTTCGGCACCGGCGCCGTCTGGGACGCCAAGTGTGTCGTTCCCATCCCCGACGGCATCGACTCAGTCGATGCTGCACCTCTCATGTGCGCCGGCACATCCGTCTGGACCGTTCTTACCAAGTACGGCACTCGCTGCGATGACCGCGTGGCCGTGATGGGCATCGGAGGTCTGGGCCACTTGGCCATCAAGATTGCTGCTGCCATGGGATGCCAGGTTGTCGTCCTGTCTAGCTCCGAGTCGAAGAGGGAGGAGGCTATGGAGTATGGTGCTGCTGAGTATCATGTTTTCAAGTCTGGGGATGAGGCTCCGGCTGATTTCAAGCCTGTTAAGCATCTGGTTCTCTGCGGCAGTGCCAATGTTGACTACGCCAGGTATGTAAACATTTTCCAACTACGAATAACAATCACTAACTTTAACAGCCTGGTTCCCCTTGTGGACACTGACGGCGTCATCTACCCTCTCACAGCCAGCCTCGAAACCAACCAAGTCCCCCTAACCCAATTCTCCCTCAAAGGAGTCCGAATCCAGAGCTCCCTGGTCGGTTCTCGCGACAGCACGCGCAAGCTCCTCGAGTTTGCCGCCCGCAAGAACATTAAGCCCACAATCATGACATATCCTTTCAACGAGGAGGGTATTGATTCGGCTCTTCATGATTTGAAGGAGGGCAAGGTTAGGTATAGGGCTGTTTTGGTCAAGGAGTAAATGTTGATGAGGCGTTGAGGTGTGGGAAGATGGGGAAAAGCGATGATAGCATATTGAGATGTCGTTATGTGAATGAAATATTGGGTTTTGTGCCAACATCGTTTCGTAAAAGTATTGTTCGCCGTGAATGTTTAATATCTTGTGGATGGAATGCTCAGTCTGTATTCTAGAGGTGACAACGCATGGAAAGCTAACTAGGCCATCAAGTTTGGAATCCAGTTAATTCATTACGACTACATCAACCATATTACTCAACTGCCAATATGCAATATCCCCTCCTTAGCAGCACGTCACTCTCCTTCCCCTACTCCTCCTCCTCCTCCTTCTTCTGCTTCTTCCTCTTCCTCTCCTCCGCCTCCAACTGCGGCCCACAAGTCGGGCAGTCAGGTCCCTCGACCCAGTCACAGTTGGAATACTCGTCACAGAAACATGCCCTCCCCTCGAGTGCCTTCTTGCACTTGTTTCGACCCGTCTCTGTCTTGTGGAGAGTCTTCATGCATCGTCGGCAGACCTGCTCGCGCCAGAAGATGACACACATGGTGGTGTTTTGTGTGGTGGGTTTTGGTTTTTTTTTCGAGGCTGGGATTGTTAGTTGGGATTTTTGATGGTGGTATTTCGTTTCTTTACGGAGAGAGAAAGATGGGATCAAGGTTGGGAAGCACGAGGGGATTTTATACTTGTTTCGATATTGTGATTCAGTAAACAGTTGAGATGCTGATGATTCACTCTTCAGTTTTCATCTGACTTACTCCTCCTTGTTGTATATTTGTGGATGAATGTTTTCATCAGTGAGTCGAAGCTCAGAGCAAAATACTCGACATGATGCTTTATTGAGAGAAAGCCTAAACCAGATAGTGATTCAAAGGGATAAATTCTGATATAAAAACCAGAACTCCGTTTGTGAGCCGGCGGTCCAGCACGTTTGGTGTGACTTTGTGTCCTGGAGTACAAGTTGGCCCCGTGATGTCTTGTGTCCCCTTTCTTCAGTATATCTAGCTTAAAATAGAAAATGTTTGCTTTGACACGTCGTCCATGCCCGAGTTTGCATCTACACACATTCTGTGACAACGTAAACAGTGAAACACACAACCTGTCATTAACCTCTCACACCGGAGTTCGGAGAACACATCCGAAAGTCTAGAACGGAACGACCGGAGAATTCCCCGTAATTCAAAGAAGTACATGGGGATATAAACACTCATTGAAATGATTAGATAAATATCACCGACTGTCCTCGGTCTATCACGTCACATTTCCGCGCAATTAAGAAGTCCGATATTTATAAGCAGATGACGTCAGGTTGATAAGTATTAGACCATCTTGACAAAGACCACCTTATAACTATAAGACGAGTTGCTTTCCCCGCAAAGTGATACTAAGTATTCAGTTGATAACTTCATCTTTCATCAGATCTGATATTGAAACAGTCACTATGGCCTCCAAGTCTTTCTACGCCCTTGTCGCCGGCGTCGGCCCTGGAACCGGTAAGCTGATCAATCCCCACTCCACCCTCACATCCCCACTCATCACCTCCAAGGCCGCGCTGCAGCAGTGAGATTCGCTCAAAAGTACCCCGTCGTTCTTCTCGCCCGTCGACCAGAAAGCTACGAAGAAGCCGTAGCGGACATCAAGAAGGCGGGTGGCCAAGCGATTGGCATCACAGCCGACGTTTCCGATCCTACGAATCTTAAGAATGCTCTTGCGTCGATTGATAAGGAACTTCCTGGGAGTCGACTTGCTGCTGCTGTTTATAATGTTAACAGTGGGTTTGCTAAGAAGCCTTTTTTGGAGTTGAAGGTTGAGGATATTGATGCTAGTCTCAATGGGAGCGTGTATGTGACCCTTGAGAAGGTGGTGGTACTAAGCTGACACTTTATAGGCGGGCATTCTTCCATTTCGCTCAAGCGACACTACCTCTTCTCCAAAAGTCTGTCCCTGACTCCGAGTATCCTCCAACCTTGATCATCACGGGAGCAACAGCTTCAATCAAGGGTTCGGCGCAGTTCGGCTCTTTCGCCGCTGGAAAGTGGGCGCTGCGAGCTCTGGGCCAGTCTCTTGCCCGCGAGTTTCACCCTCAAGGAATCCATGTGGCGCATGCGATTATTGATGGAGTTATTGATATTCCTCGTACAAAGGATTGGCAGGTTAATGATGGTGCTGAGGATGGAAAGATTAAGCCAGAGGCAGTAAGTATTCCTGATGCAAGAGAGAGGCTGTGACTGACTGTGATTAGATTGCTGAGACATATTGGTATCTTCATACCCAGCATCGATCTGCTTTTACGCAGGAGGTTGATATCCGGCCATATGTTGAGAAGTTCTAAGACGAAGATGTAACCAAGATGAACAACAGATGATATACTATGACTGATGATTTTCCTCGCTCCCTATGACTGTGTGTAGATGTTGAACCTTGGCAGCCGATTCCTTCTCTCGTGATCCCACCGAGTCTTGATTTTTCTCAGTGACACCGTAGCCTGTGTTAATGAACCGAGTCCATTAGCATCAAGTCACAGACGCGGACTTGTTCCCCCGCTCAGAAAGCCACGCCCAAGTTGATTACTATTCACGACCTGGTTGAACCCCGCCTCGAACTGTGACCTCGGTTGTCAATAACGCCCTAATGAGTAATGATTTAGAGTCACGACTCCAATCCGAAGTACAAAGCCTGCAAACTGCATCTTGCTTTGTCCAGTTGTTGAAATCTTTGAATCATCCAACGAACAAAGAACCTTACTCTCTGACAAGATGCCCTATTACCAAATATACCACTCATATCCTCTCGATCAGGAGCAGCGACAGTCAATCGCTGCCTCCATCACCGACCTACACTGCAAGGCATTCACCACGCCCTCATTCTTTGTCCACGTGCACTTCATTCAAGAAGATTCCAGTGCAAGCAATTACTTCTTGGCCGGCAAGCCTCACACAGCTACGTCCAACCGCATCATCGGAATCGTGCGAACGTCTGCTACCCGACCAAGGAGCGCCTTTGATGAACTAGGAGCTCAAATCGAAGGAAAATGGTACGAAGCATTGAAGATCGCTGCGCCGGTTGAAAAGAAGGAGTGGAGTCAGGATGATGAAAAGAAGAGGTTGATGAAGGTGACGTTTGTGCCCATGATTACGATTCGGGAGGGAGGAATGGCTATTCCTGAGGCAGGGCAGGAGGGAGGATGGTTGAACAAGCAGATACCCTTCTTTGAGGACATGAGTAGCAAGGGAATTACGGATTTTGCAGAGTTGTTGGATGAGTTGAAGGAGAGGGATGATTTGAAGAAGCTGCTACAACAGTAACAGGGAGGGCGTGATATACAACTTACAAAGTCCAGCTCGCAAAGAATATATTCGACATCTCATTCATTGTTGTTTTCTTGCAACTCGATCAGAACTTTCACCTCTGCCCGTGAAGGTAGATGGCGGTAGTCAGGGGATGTTGAATGCTGCTATTCGCGCCAACCAATCTAAGACCTTACCATTTTCCAACGTTGAGAGTGTAACTTTTCGCAAATGCATACAAGATTTGTGCCGATTGAACCGCTTATGATGATCATCTGCCGTGATGCCGCAAAGACTGGCATCGGGATAAGCAACAAACCTTGACTATCTCCGCAGACCTCGCCACTATATCCGGAAACCCCGGACCAGTTGGCTAACGCGACTTCGTATTCACAAGGTTCTGATTGGATGTATTCGAGCCATCTTTCTGTTTTTTCCTCTGCCTGGTAGTAGTCAACATGTCCGTAGAACATCAGACTCAGACTCACTGAGAGTCTAGGAAATCGGATCAAGATTTAGATCCCGGAGTTATTCGATGCTGTCAAGGATATTGTAGATATTCCCGACCTAGTAAATGGATCGTATCGTCCTTGGATCAAGTATAAGTAACACACCCCGAACGTGTCAAGTCATCATCATTGACGCTTAGATTTCCCAATCTTTCCCCTCTACACCCAGTTCCACACAGTTCACGAACTCACTCCAACAACTCAACTTCCTCGCATCAAAAACCCCCTGTTTCAAAATGCCCAAGGTCCTTATTCTCGGCGCAACAGGCTATCTCGGCAAAAGACTCGCCGACGTCCTCGTTCGCAGCGGCCAACATAGAGTCTATGGTATAGCTCGAAATGCAGCCAAAGCTCAATCTCTTGCTGCCGCTGAAGTCATTCCCGTCATTTGCCCCAACCCGGTTGGAGAGCCAGAGGCTTATCTCAATGCTATCCGAGAGCATCATATTGATGTTGTTGTCGATGTCGCTGGGGCTAATCAGGATTCGGCAAAGTTTCTCAGCGATGTTCAATTGATCGGTCAAGAACGCTTGAGCAGATACAAGACTTCTGGGTTATATACTGGCCCCAAGCTTGGATTCATCTACTGCTCAGGTACATGGGTTCATGGTTCCAGCGAGGAACCTGTCAACGATCTTGATGTTGTTGGACGGAGTGCAAACACGCAACCACCAGCCCTCGTTGCCTGGCGTACGGATTTGGAAAACTCCATCCTGGCTACTTCAGACACGCTCGACGTTGCCATCATTCGTCCAGCCCTCATCTACGGCCGTGAGAGCACCATCTGGACGCCTTTTATCCTCCCTCTACTACAAGCCGCTCGGAGCGGTAGCCGAAATACTGTAGAGATCCCTCTTCGCGCCAACACTAAGCCGGGACTTGTTCATGTCGACGATGTTGCAACGGGGTTCAAATGCGCAATTGAAAAACTATCTCTCATCAACGGAGGATCTACGTACCCAGTCTTTGATCTAGTCACCAGTCAGGAAGGCATGCAGGGTATTTTCAATGCTCTGGCTGGAGCTTGGGAGTTCAGGGGAAGGTATGAGTTGGTTGGATCAGGGGATAATCTATTCGCGGAGGCTATGAGTACCACGATGAGGGGATCTTCTGATCGGGCGAAGCAACTTCTTGGTTGGGAACCTACGAGGACGAATGGGTTTATCGCGGATATGGACGTGTATGCTGCGGCCTTTGCCTCTCAGCATTAGAGGCACCTAGAATTGAGGAAGACGGGAGATGTAATAAATCAATTTTTTATCCATGTTCCTGAACTCCCTGCTCGTTCATGTTGGGCTGCCTTGAACCGCCATCCATCGCGGTAATCCGGCTTCACCATTTTTACTACCTCGTCTCAACTCCCGCACATGTGTCTCTAACATACCCGGCCTCCGATGACACAAGGATTCCTCTCGTGCACCTAAACCTCACCCCCAATCGCGTACTTCACGATCAAGCCACTCACACCCAACAACGCCCCTGCTGCTGGAAGACCAATCTGATCCACCAAACTGAAAGGAACAAGCCACTTTGTCTCGGCTGGTAGTTGAGCGGCATGGGCCAGATACCAAGGAGCCGTCAAGGTCATCCAGGTTACAACCCAAACGTAGCCCACAAGTCTATGCCACAAGGGAACCTGCACATCCTTCTTTCTCGTATCGACGCCAGTGGTACGGCGACAAAGCTCTTGAACGGAATCCTCCAACATGATTGCTAAAGCCATGGAGCCGAAGAATGCCATGGTGGGCGCCTTGGATGGGGGCTTGTAGGAAAACAAGTCGATAGTGAGGTGCATGGCGCCAGAGGCCAGGAACACGATGAGAATGTTCAGGTAGCGCTCTATGAATGAAGGTCGTGGAAGACCTAGTAGGTCTCGACAGATGTAGTTGCTGAGTGATTTCATAGGCCATAGGCAGTCTTGATGCCAAAAGGTGCTATCATCTTGTAAGTTGGTGCATATCATAACAGAGGGGAGTCTTACTTCCAGAAGCCGCGGATGGTGTATGCATCCCACATGCTTCCAAACAGCGGCGGCCATTGATCAGTAGATGTGAGTCCAAGGAGAACCGACAGAATAGAGAAACCTCGGTAGGGAATGTCGATGGAAACTCGAGCTGGCGCAAGTCCCGCCACAGGACCAACAGCGACACGTCCTCCCCATTGCTCAGCAGTAGCATTGAGATAGTTGAACTCTGTCCCGGGACCAAACAGCCTTTGAGCATCCTCTGGTGGCGTCTCCAAGGAGGACATGTAGATGATGTCGAGGAGGAGATATTGCCATGCCATGATAAGGACTTGTCGTGTGATGTACGCGCTGCGAGATGGCTTTGGCCCTTTGTAGTAGCGAGGAAACTTGTGAAGGCGTTTGACCTCCCACGGATTCCCAACGTTTCGTAGATTAAACAAGAGTCGCATCGTGAGATAAAACTTGTAAGGGAACCCATCAGAGAGTCGAAAAATATTGCCTCTGGCCAGATCATCATCGTCCAACTTCTGAATGATAAGAAAATTGCAGCACTGTATCAGAACGAGAACAACCCATCCCATGATGACGCCATTGATGACAAAACTCGTGCCCGTCTCTGCAATCAACTCGAAAAGTCGCTTGCCGATCGAGAGTATGGAGGCAGCCCAGATGTATCGCGCCATCGAGTCGAGGCCTGTTTTTGGAGTCGCGAGTATGATGAGCGCGGTAGGGATACACGCGTGAAGCAGCGAAAGGCCGCCTCTGATGAGGTTGGCAGGCACTGAGACCTGATCGAGATCCTCCATGATGTCGCGATAGTGGAGGTGATGATGATGTTGAGTTAAGGGCAAGAACGGTGTGAGATTGAGCATTTTTAATCAAATTTGCCATGTCGCACAGCTGCGGGTCTGTAATATATTAAACAGCTAATTAGAGCGCCTCTAGCTGTAGCACAAGCCCGCTAGATGGCTTATTATTCCGTGTCTCATTCGCGTTCGATAGCGAGGTGGCTTAGTGCTCACTAAGGTGCCGCATGCCCAGCCTCGTCTTACATGCGGCGAGGTTTTTTTCTTTTTTCGTGTGGGACGTGATTGGCTTGGAGTCCGAAAGGAGATGATCCGAATACAGGGTACAGGATGGAGTATATATGCAGATACATAGAAGTACACTATGGATGTGTTTGAGAATAGATGTCCCCTAGAACAATTTACAGCTTCGACTTTTCAGCCTTGACCTCTTGGTTCAAAGCCAAATCAGTCAAAAATCTCCTCACTCCCACCCCCAACAACCATAACCCTAACATCACGACTAATCTGTTCAATCCTAGCCCCCCTCCCATTTTTAGAGTACCCAAGTCCACCCATAACCTGCTGACTCTCCCTATTAACCCTCTCCAGCGTCTGCCCTGCCAAGACCTTCAAATTCGCAAACTGACCACCTAACTTTGCGTGCGGGTTCGTCTTGGAAATGTAAACGAGCTGCTCCATCCATGAGTGAGCGGATTCAATATGTCGTGCCATGGTGCTGAATTTTGCCCGGATTACTTGGTTTTGGATTAGGGGTTTTCCAAAGGTTTCGCGGTTCAGGGCGTGTTTGTAGGCGTCGTGGAGGCAGACTCGGGACATGCGGAGGGCGGTGCAGGCGAGCCAGAGACGTTCGTGGTTGAAGTCTATATGGTTAGATGTGAGAGATTGATTTGGATGGAGGTGCTTACTGTGCATGATGATGGGGAAACCCTTGTTCTCTTCGCCTAGGAGGTTTGAGATAGAGACTTCGACGTTGTCAAACTCTATATACGTGGAGCCTGGTGAGTATTAGACATTTTCTGCAGTGATAAGGTATTGCATACTCACCACTGGCTTCAACACCGGAATTCTCAATCTTCTTGCACGCAACTCCAGGAGCCTTGAGAGGCACAATCAATGCCGAGATACCAAAAGTACCATCACCACCAGTCCTAACAGCAGCAGTGCAGTAATCTGCAAAGATGCCATTGGTAATCCATTTCTTCGCGCCATTGACAATATACTTGTCTCCTCTCCGCTCAGCAGTAGTCGTAATACCAGCGACATCAGAACCAGCTATCAAATGTCAGCTATTGCCCTCACCAACTCTCAGGAACTTACCATCTGGTTCTGTAACGGCTAGACAGAATCTCGTCTTTCCGGACAGAACATCAGGAAGGAATCGTCTCTTTTGCTCTGGGTTGCCGAATTGGATTACAGGTGGAAGACCGATTGAGTTACCACATCCAAGAGCCCAGACGATTCCAAGATATCCACATCTTGCGAGCTCATCAATCACGACGAGGTCATGGAAAGCGTCCCATTCGTTAGCGGGAATGTCACCGGGGAGTCTCTGGCCTTGTAGCTGATCTAATGCTACTGGGTAGGCAGCTACCGCAGTGTATCCAAGTTTTGCGTGTCGTTGCTGGACCTGAAAGATGTGAGTAAGTTGAGATTGTCATGCAAAGATGGTATTACCTCTTGGGGCACGACGCCCTTTCTCTCCCATTCATCACAGAATGGTGCGATGTGCTCATCGACATACGCTCGTACTTCCTTCTGCAAGTGCCTGTGCGATTCGCCGTAGTAAGGACTTTCGCCTCTGGTGATCCAGAGAGGGTCTGCGAAGGGAATGCCGGTCATTTTGGTGGTTGAAGAAGCGCTGAATGAGGTGATTTGGGAGTATGCAGTCAAGTAGAAATATTGCTTTATGATATATATACAATTGGAACCAAGACTCCCACGATGTTAACCTCGGGATCTGTAAGATTGTCCACATTATATGATTCTCGGAAAGCGTGCGGTCCGCGAGCACGGTCCGTACATGGCCTCCCGAGGTATGTAAATGGAGTCAACCACCACAATTTCGAGAGCCGAGTTTAAACTCGTGAAGCTATCAACAACATTCAATTGTCTCTATTCTAATCTCAACCTCGACAAGTTCTTCATCTTGGATTATTGGCCGCTATCTTGTCGCGTCCGTCTGTGATGCTTCATTGGTCCGAAGGTGTCGGACCGCTTAATCAAGGGGTCCGCTTCTCGGTCCGAGGCCGGAGAGCAACAACCGGGGATTACATGACAATGACGTCGTTAGAAGCACAAATTCAGCTGTGGAAAATGAATAAACGAAGAGTGCTAAGCTGGATTAGGTATCTTCTTTCTGAAAGCAAGTAAGCTAGGAAGGGGAATAGCATCGAAGGGTCCAACGTTAGAAGATTGGTCCAGCTAGCTACCTTATTTGCACACGTCAGATGAGGTACCTAGATCAATCTCCTACCCGTTGGACTCCTCGAAGCTACTCCCCTTCCTAGCTTCAAAACGTATCAATACACCTCATAAACGAGGCAAAGCCCCTACAAAAAAGCAACACATTCCTCGCCTCACTGGTCGGAGACGTGAAGCTTGTTCTGAGCTGGATAAAAGGCACCATCTCTAGGTCAAATACAAAGAACAAGAGGCAGTCAACTTCTGACGATTGCAATAACACAATACAACAGCACATCAGCGATGATAACACAACAAGGGATCGATATCTGATCTACAATTGAGAGCGAGCAAGTATAAATCAGATATCAAACCCCTTGTTGTGTTACCATCGCTGATGTGCTGTTATGTTGTATGAGAGCAAGTATGCCATTTACCTTCCCCGGCTTCATTCACCCCATTATAAACGAGTCAACGGTTCCTGCGTCCCTACAAAAAGCAACCCATTCCTCGCCTCACTAGTCGGAGACGTAGCCATGTAATCACCACCAGGAATCCATTTACTCGGCGACGGCAAATTCGACAGAAACGAAACATGCGCGGGAGAATTTCCAGGTACTTCCCTAGCCAACATGCCGTAGTCGACAAGTGACCATAGTGTGTTTTCTGCGATTCCGTCTAGTTCTTCGGCGAGACAAGCTGCGTTGAAGAGGTGAGCGTAAGATTCGGAATTGGCATCAAATTCTCGGAGTTTGGTCAACTGGAAGATGTTAGTATTTGAGACAAACGTTCAGAAAGAGTGACAAACCATGTTGGGAACCATGGGCCATAAAACACCCAGTCTCTCCAAAACCTCTATACACTTCTGATAATACCTCTGACTATCATACTGATCAACATCAACACCCTGATGCTGCGCCCCAAAAGCCAGAGAGTGAATGCCCGCCGCGATAGAAGCACAATAGGTGTAAAAACGAAGATTCCATAGGTACAACACCTGTGGTTCCCGCCACGAGTAAATCCGTGAGTTTTCTCGCGTTTTCTTGCGCTGCGTGAAACGCGTTCGATGCGAAACTCTTTGGAACCCTTGCTGCTATGGGTCGGAGGCGCAGACGGATTAAGAATGGATGGTTTAGGAGACAGTAGCAGAGATGAAAGAGGGCGTGGGAAAAGACGAGGTGGCCGACTTGTTTTTCGTCAATGTTGGTATCTGCGGGTCCATTTTGAACGAGATCTAGAATCGGTTGATCCTGATTCTTGAGGTAAGATTCGAGGAGTAAGAGTGAAGCGTTTGTGAGTGCAAAGTCGGATTGAGGATCCAACGGCGTGAGCATTTCCCCTGCACTCCTCCCATGAGCATACTTTGTGCATCGTCCAAAAATAGACGTAGCAACAACAGCCAAGCCAAACGGACTAGGAGGATTCGCAAGAGGAACATCCCAACTAAGAACCTGTCTCAGCGTAGGAACATTCTCCCCATCTTCACCTCTATCCTGAAACACGTCTTCGTTGCAAGGGAGGTGAAGAGTACAATCGTCGTCGGCGACTGCTGCGGGTCGAGAGCGGGCGCAGGAAATTAACTTGTCGACGAGGTAGATTGACCAGAATGTTCTTCTTCGCTCTTCGCGTTCTGTTGGGGGGGAGAAGAAGGAGGGTTCAGACATTAGGTCTACGTCTTGGGAGAGACGGATTGCTAGGCCGAGACGTAGCCAGCCTGAGCTGATTCTTGCGGCTGTTGATATCGTTAGCCAAGCGTTCTCATGTTTGTGAGGGATGATATACCTGTATAATCAACGATTGCCAATAAAGTGACAGTCTGAATAACAGACAAATCAAGATTATTATCAACACTCAAATGATCCTCAATAACACACAACCAAGACTGTCTCGAATACGCATCCGAAGCCTGCTGAACCTTGCCAACGAAATAAGGCTGATCCGAGAACCTGACAGCATACGCAAGAACAGCAAACAACAAACATCTCGGAATAGACATTGTTGAGAGACTAGCGTAGAAGGATGTGCGGTGGAAGAATGAGTAGGGTTGGTTGTGGACGCGGGTGAAGTAGGTGTCTATGAGGGATTGGATTACTTCTGGGGGTGGGAGGCCATCGAATGGGCTGTTGACGTTAGGTACTGACTTTAGTATGAAGAAGGTGCTCTTACAAGGTGTTTAGGACGGAATTATGTACTATTGAGTCGAGATTCAAATCTGGTTGTTCTTGGTTGTGTAGTGATGACATCCGTCGGGGCGTGGAGTTGAACGCCGAGGAAGGTGTCTGGCTGAGAACAGTCAGTATACTCCCGAGATATTCGAATGTCCTCGAATGAGCATCGTTAGATAGGAGACAGTGTTAGGCATCCTTACACATGAGCGTCAAAGTTGCCCTGACTGAGCCTACTCAACGCCGACTCCAAAGACGAAATCCGTTCCAAAAGTTGACTCTACCACATAATCAGTATGAACCTCTCACATACCCATTAAAACATACACTTATAGTAGCATTAGAAACCCTAGGAACTGTTGTCCCCGTCTCACCAGCCGTAACAGAATACGGCTCATAAACACAACTCCGTCGGCTTTGTCGGCAGTGAGTGCACACCGGGCGTTCACCGGAGCACTTGACCTTGCGTCGCCTGAGCACATATGTTAGACTTGTGACAGTATCACTTGTATGACATTAGCTAACCTGCAATTGGCGCATGCTTGTCGAATTCGCTTTATCACGCCCGCATTCGTGGGCTGCGTGTCGTGTGTCTCCATGCCGAGCGGACCGAGGTGAGGGGAAGGGCGCACGTAGGGCGCGTTGGAGATGGGGAGTGAAAGGGGACGTGTAAGGCGACAGTGACAAGAAAAAGTCACGGGATCTATCCCTCCGGGAACAAGCAACGATCAGTTTGGCTTCCTTTCACAAGTTGACAAGTTTGGGTTCAGTTGGCAACAGAGAGGAGAGAAGAAATCCGGGGAAATCCTGGGGTCGAACAAAATCTCCCCGCAGCCAGAAACCATGGATATTTCACAAGCTAAACTAAACTACTTCCCAAAAAGTACTAGTTTCTCCCTTCTTTATCGGAACCTGATCCAATGAAATGATCCGTCTTTCCGTTTCTCCTCTAGAGCTTGCTACGCGTGCGTGGCGCGTCCCAATCTACTGCTCGTCCAGCTTGGAACTCACTGACGCCAAAGTGACCAGGTGCGGATGGCTTCATCATTTCGTTGAAGAGGGTCTTTATGGTGTTGGCTTGTTCTTGGTGGCCTCCGTGGGTCCAGGCTGATGTGATCAATTCCTTGGACATTCGGAGAGCTTCAGGTGACACAGACCGGAGTTTGATCAGCCAAGAATCCAGGACTTCGGTCAACTTGGTCTGATCCTCCACGACACTCATGACTACTCCCTTGGCATATAGCTCTGATGGAGTCACGGGTCTCGCTGTCAAGATTGCTTCTCGAGAGAAAGGTACGCCCCATTCTCGAATCACGTATTTGGAGATTGTCGCAGGACAAAGACCTAGCTTGGCTTCACTCAGTGTCACCTTGGCGCCTTTGACACAGAGTCGAAGATCACAGGCAAATGCTAGGCCGACTCCGCCTCCGAATGCCGGTCCATTGAGAGCGGCGATTGTTACCTTGGGACTCTTGTCAATCGTGTCGAAAAGACGCTCCAGTCTGTTGAACTGTGCTTGCGCGACATCGTCGTTCCCGCCGACAGGTGTACTCTTGCTGAGATCCATGCCCGTGCAAAAGAACTTGCCACTGCCTGTGAGGGCAATGCGATTGACGCTGCTGTTGTTGGCTACCTCAGCGATGATAGACGTCAGGTCCTCGATCATGGCGGTGGTCAGGGCGTTACCGTTGCGCGGTCGGTTCATGGTGATTCTCAAATTCGCTCCCGATTGATCGACGATAAGACCATCCGTTTCTTTGACGCGCTCCCATGTCAACGATCGGTGGCTCTTCTCTCGCGGCTTCTTCACGCGCCGCTCCTTAGAGAACACAGCAGCGCCGACGCGACTCGAAGTTGGCTGCGACAACTTGTCCGATATCCAAGCCCCGACCGTTGCGAGCTTTGACAGATTGACTCCCGTATAGACGCCAGCTCGATCAAACATGTAGACCAAGTCCTCGGTAGAAGCATTGCCTTTTGCCCCAGGCGCAAAGGGACATCCGCCCAGGCCAGCGACGCTGCTGTCAAACACTCTGACTCCGCAGGTATAAGCCTCCCAAACGTTGGCGAGGGCTTGTCCGTATGTATCGTGAAAGTGGCCAGCTATCCGATCGAGGGGGATGTTGTTTATCTTGAGGAGATGAAGGAGGTTTCGCACGTTTTTGGGGCACCCGACTCCGAGGGTGTCGCCAAGGCTAACTTCGTAGCAGCCCATCTCGAGGAGGGTCTGTACGACCTTGAGAACGGCGGTCGGAGGAGTCAATCCGTCGAAAGGGTCTTCAAAGATGCAAGAAACATAGCTAGCGACGAGTCAGTGGCTTCATTCATAGAGCAAATGTATGTACTCACCCTCGAACTTGACAGCCAAACTTCTTTGCCTCTTCGCAGACGAGACGTGCTCTGGCAATCCCTTGATCCACAGTACAATTGATGTTTGCCCTGCTAAAGCCTTCCGAAGCGCTCACAAAAACAGCAACCTCTTTAACACCCAACTGACGAGCAATATCGAGGCCCTTTCTGTTCGGAACCAAGACCGGGAGTCGTAGCGATGCATTTTGAAGAAGTGCCTGCACCGGTGGACTCGTCAAGACGGCGCGACAATCTTGTAACTGTGGAACAGCCTTGGGAGAAACGATGGATGTAACTTCTATCGTCTCGAGTCCTGTATCGTAAAGTCTGCGAAGTAGCTCTATCTTTACGTCTGTTGGGACTTGCTTGGAGATGTTTTGTAGACCATCTCTGGCGCCGACTTCGACGATGCGGACGTGTGTAGTCATGATTAAAGATGAATGGATGAATTGCGCATCATTACAAAGTCTTGATGGAGGGGGATAAATGAATGGGGTTGTTGCTTTCTTTCCTTCCGCGGATGCGATTTCCTTGCGGTCCGTGTTGGAGATCCGTCGACAACCGAGATACCCGTTGCGACCGGACCGATCGCCGCGGGGACTTTCCAAGGCATTACTGCGCCTGTCATTTCTTGAGGCGCGCATTTGAACCGAGGTCTATTCTTCCATATTTTTATGCTTCTTTTTATCACAGAGACATCTTTGTTCATTTCCAGCAATTTACTTCCATCACTGTGGCATTTCTGATTGACTTCCTTCTTCCCGCTGTTGATGATCTCGCTCCGCTTCGGTCCGAACCCCGACCAACATCTTTATTTACGCCCATAATCCATCTGGAGCTTGTTCCTCGTCTTTAAATTACTCGATCTAGAACTTGGAGAGTTGCTTCAGTTCAATCATCGGCAAAAATGTCAATCACACATCAATACCCAGTCGAGCGCTCCAAGGTGTCTCTTCGAGACCAAGCTCACAAAGATAACCTTGCGAATTGGGAGCCCATACTAGAAAAGTATGAGAATGCGCTGCAGCAAGTGTCTAGTGAGGGTACACTTCCTTCGCTTGAGAGGCATCAGACTAGAGGTCAACTCCTTCGTAAGTCCAAAGGCACACGTTTTGCGGGATACGCTAACCGAGTTATAGCAAGAGATCGCATCGCGTTGCTTCTTGATCAAGACTCCCCATTCCTAGAGCTCTGCCCATTCGCCGGCTTTGGAAATGCCAATTCGACGCCTTCTGCGAATATTATTGCCGGTATCGGCACGGTGAGGTAGGTCGATACTGGCATTTTTGTAGAGCCCATGTTGACGATGAATAGCGGAAAGATTTGTCTTCTCATGTCACATATACCGACACAGAGTGGTGGCGCATGGAACGAGATGACTGGTGAGTTGACTATGGCTTGAGTCCACGCACTTGTTAACAAGTAGTAGTTGTCAAGGTGAACCGCATTTTGGAGATAGCCTCTGAAAATGATCTTCCCTTGATCTCCCTCGTCCAATCTGTAAGCCTCAACCTCTCACACACCCCTCCAACATCAACTAACTTTCCAGGCCGGTGTCTTCCTCCCACAGCAATTCCGAGTTTTCCACAAAGGCGGTCAACTCTTCTACGACCTCGCCAACCGCTCATTCCAAGGCAAACCATCCTGTGCCATCGTCTTTGGATCGTCGACTGCTGGCGGAGCCTATCACCCTGCTCTGTCCGACTACAGCATCTTTGTTGAGAACCAGGCCCAAGTCTTTCTTGGTGGTCCACCTCTTGTCAAGATGGCTACTGGAGAAGAGGTTGAGGCTGAGGAGTTGGGAGGTGCTAATGTTCATGGGTCAAAGACTGGACTTGCTGATCAAGTCGCTACTGATGAGTGAGTAATGTCCCATCTTTGAGGGAGTGGCTGAAGCTGACATGTACAGGTTTGATGCCATTCACAAGGCTAGGGATTGGGTCGCCTCTTTAAAGATCAAGCAGCGATTCCTCAAGAGCAAGGGTGAAATCTCGGACCCTCTTCCTCCGAGGTATCCCATCGACGATATCCTTTCCTTGGTAAACCCCGATATTCGAAAGGCATTTGACATGAAGGAGGTCGTGTTGAGACTTGTTGATGATTCGAGGCTCGCCGTCTTCAAGCCCAAGTATGGAGTCAACATTTTGACGACGTGGGCACACATTATGGGTAAGTCGACAAGTATCAATGGAAGATCATGACTGACGGAATTTGTAGGCTTCCGGGTGGGCATTGTGGCCAACCAGATTTCTGTCATCAACCCAGACGAAGCACTCAAAGCTGCCCAGTTCATCCGACTTTGCAACCAAGAGTAAGACATCGCATTTTTCTATTTGGCATCGCTGACCTTTCTCTCAGGGCTACACCTATCATCTTCCTACATAATGTCACAGGCTTCATGGTAGGCACCAAAGCCGAGCACTCAGGCATCATCAAAGCAGGAGCCCAACTGGTCTCTGCAGTGTCATGCTCCCAAGTTCCTCACATCTCCATCATCATGGGTGCCTCCTATGGCGCAGGTAACTACGCCATGTGCGGTAGAGCGTACAAGCCTCGGTTCATCTTTACTTGGCCTACGGGCAAGTGCAGTGTCATGGGACCTGATCAGCTGGCTGGTGTCATGGAGCAGATCCAGTCAAAGAAGGCTAGGCCTGAGGGGGAGAAGGAGTCGACGGAAAAGGTTCAGGAGAAGACGGCGCAGTTTAAGCAACAGGTTCAAAGGGATGCTGAGAGTTATTCTACGAGCAGCATGCTTATTGATGATGGTATCATTGATCCTAGGGATACGAGGGAGGTGTTGGGTATGTGCTTGGAGATTGTTTCGGGCAATGACAAGTCTGCTGGTCAAGGGTTCAGAGCTCTGGCGAGAATATAGTCGGCCTGATGGTGTTGAGGCATGTAAGTCATCGTGTCAAGATATAGAAGTTGGGTATGGTTTGAATAGATAAATACCATATTATTTTTAACCAAAACTCGCAGCTTGTGCCCTGTCATCCAAATTCTATCCCATATTATACAAAACGCATAGCGCAAATCATCTTACACCCTCCTTTTACTAGTTATTACTTCAAACTCCTTATCCGATGTCTTCTCCAACTCCTTCTTTACCCACGAAGCAATACTCGAAGCGGCATCGTAAGGACTCTCCAGATGCAACTGAAAGAAGCCTTGTAGTAGAGAAGGCGTAAACGTATCTTCTGGTATCGCACTGGCGAATTGCTTTGCTAGTGTTCGAATCTCTTGCATGTCTAGATGTGTCGTGCAGCCCAAGTCAGGAGAGAACATGCGGATAAACATTTCTTCTGCTGACTTTTTGCTTATATTGCCGAGGAGCACTTTCATGTCGACGCGCCCGGGTCGTACTAGTGCACTGTCCAATCGATCTGGATGATTTGTTGTCATTATGACGATGCGGCCTTCTTGTGATCCTACGCCGTCTAGGACGTTCAGGAGGCCGGATAGAGTGCAGTTTGGTGCGTGGTTCCCGTCTTGGTTATTCTTTTCGTTGCTTGAGCGGTCGACCCATACGGCGTCAATGTCTTCGAGTAGAACGACGCATCGTGGGGGGATTTCTTGGAACATTTGCTCTAGATCGGCATCTGTTGCGACGCTTGGGATCTTGACTTCATACAAGTCAAGACCGAATTCGCCGGCAATGGCAACAGACAATGACGACTTTCCAGTTCCGGGAGGGCCGTAGAAGAGATAGCCTCTCCGGTAAGGCATACTGCGACTCTGATACCGCTTCTGAGTCTTGGGATCGAGGTAATTCCTGATGTCGGTGAGAAGATCTTGCTTGATCTCATTGTCAAAGTGGACGGTATCGAGGTGTCGAATTGGTTTCCGGGCTTTGGGCTTCCAGGCAAGACCATAACGATCTCTAGCGTAGATGATGACGAAGAATTGTGTTTGTCTGTCGGAATATTCGCGACATGTTTCGATAAATGTCTTGATGGGTTCTGCTGACCAACCGAAGCTGCTCACTGTGATTTCCTCACCTCCGATACCGTCGTAACTTGGATCGGATAAAGATGCAGAAAAATCATCAATTCTGCGGGTGATCAAAAACAGACCTCTGCCGTACCAAATCCATCTAGTATTCCAATGGGGAGAATACTGAATCGAATGTCTCGTCTTTTTCAACGCAGCAGCTCTATCATTCGAACGTCCGACATCGGTGCGTCCAGTAAAAGACCGATAATGCCTCCCCCTATGATCCATGATCCATTTAACGACGCTCCGATTAAGAGGATCTCCCCCGGGAATTGTGACAGAAGCCAGGAAGAAGCGGCGGATGTAACCGTATGCCTCGCTCCAGATTCGCTGCAGGAAGCGCCAGGCCGTGGGTACTGTTCCTGCAATGGCGATAAGCGATCCGATCTGCGTGATGTCGAGCTCCGACCAGCGAGAGCAGACATCGCTCATGATGCCTATTCCGTGGGACCATGGGTCGAGGAGGTGTTGGCCTGTTGAGGGGCCGAGATGGAATGACATTTTGGGGTTCAATTGCTGTTTGAAGGCATTGATAGTTGGTTGATCACTGGGGATTTGAGGCCAGCGATGCAACCCGATGCAACAACAGGGGAACAAGCCACCGGAACAAGTGGAAATTGAAGGAAACCAACCAATTACATGGGCGAAAGAATGACAAGAATGGCAATCATCATAAAAAAGGTGACCAGATTGATAAGAGCAATAGAATCGACGTGTCAAGCTCTAAAAGGGAGAGATCTGGGGAAAAAGAGTTTTTTCACTCTCGGAACTGCGCCACAAAAGAAGCCACATTGTTAAAGGTTTGGGTGAAAGCTTGTAAGGGGCGCTAACATTGCGTTCTCGGCTGTGATGTCAGACGGAAATGAGGGTGGAGACGGACTTTCTTTTGCGTACCCGGGACTTGATTTCTCAGCTTCCGATGAATAGGGGGAGGAGTTAATCTTATCACTGAGTTGCCAAGAGGCATAGGGTGAAGGTGTAAAGTTGTGTTGATTTCTGGCATTTTGGACATTCACGCACTGACGATATTAAGGATGGAGTCTAGTGAAGGGTGAATATCATAGACGGTTTGGTCCGATGGTGATCATGGCTAGTTCGCGGATACAGACATCGAGCCAACGCCTTTTCTCTTGTCGACAAATGGCCCCTGGTTTCATCCTCTGCTTTCATCAGCGTAGATTCCCTCCCAGCATTGTCAATGGGCGTATTTCGTAACCTACCCGGCACTCGCACTTTTCCTCAACCCGAATCCTCGTCTGCTCCAATCTTCAACCCCGAATGAGTGAATGGTAGTTGGTGAATGTCTTTGAGATGAAAAATTGATTAGAGTCTTGTCTGGGTATATTGGTTACAGAAACCAACCACCCACAGCTGCGTTCTTGGCAGATGTAGTTAGCTCGAGCTCAAGCGGTCTCCTTCGCGTTGAGCATCTTCCACTGCTTTCCAGCACCAACATCCTCATCTCCATGTCCCTTCATCTCCTTCACCCACTCGAAATGCCCTCGCTTAATATACATGAGAATAAGATCCTAGCCCCTTCATGTTAGCGTCTCAACTCTATAGCCTTAGTTGCTAAACCATACCTTTCCTAGAGTGAGGTTCAACGCTCCCTCGAAGTAAATGGGCTTGTACTCTTCCACGCGCTTCTTGTTCTTAATCAGGCTGACGATGTTGCCAGTCACAACTTCGGATTGCATCAAGGCTGCGCGGCCTTGCTTGGCTCCTCCAGACTGGGCCACGTCACCAATGGCGAAAATATTTCCTTTGGATGATGGGAGGTAGTCAACTTGAAGAGTGGGCTTGACAAGTATTTCACCGGTTGACGCAATGCTCTTGGGGGAGTAGGTAGCTAGGAGGTCAGATCGAGGTCGCAGACCAGTACAGGGAATCTACAGTTCGCAGTCAGTATGCAACCCTTGGTACGATAGCACGATACGTGGGTTAACTTACAATCAGTTCCCAAATCCTCTTCTCGCCGTTAGAAAGAGAAATTTGAGTTTCTTTGACGGCCTGACCTGATTGAGCGGGCAAAACCGGTCGTTCTTTCAGCAGCACCTCAATATTCTTTGCGCGGAGAGTAGAGAGTACAAGCTCATGCAGCTTTGCTCCGAATCTCGGAAGCAACTGATCTCTCGAATGTATGAGCGTCAACTGCTTATCAGGATACTTTTCTCGAATCTCAGTGATAAGCTCGACACCCACTGCCCCTCCACCAACAACCGCGATTCGCTCCGCCTTGCTAATTCGTTGTTGGAATCCCTGTAGTTCCGTGATGCAACCTTCTCGATCACGCGAGTTGAGACGAGCTGGGGGTGGCTGAGCGGCTCCGGTGGCGATCACGAGATAATCGTACCTCAATCGATTACCACTTTCCATTTCAATGTCTGTATCTGTGACTTCGAGGGCTTCGTCGCATACACGCTGGAAGATACCTTCCGGTGCACCGTCGGCGATGTTATCGTAAGGAATGAATGCCTTTGACTCTCTTCCTGGAAAGACCGAGTTTCTGGGAAATGCAAAGGCATGGTTAAAATGAGATTGCTTTTCAAGAAGAACAACTCGATATCCGGAAGGAATTGTGTTGGTGAGTCGTTGTACAAGATAGGATCCTGCATATGAACCTCCGATAACTACCACATTGCGAGGGTTTGGTGATGCTCGGTAGGTGTGTTTGTGGATGACGGATTGTACTTTTTGAACAGCGAATCGAAAAGTGAATGTCGTGATGATCTTGACAAAGCTGAGATAGAGACTCAGCTCCTGGAGTTTCATCTTGACCAACTAAATAAAAGATGCATACATATTTCAAGGTCGATAATCCTAACGTTCCATGTCATGCTTATAAGTCCACGGTAAATAACGCGGCTCCTCATGAAACATCGGTCTTCAGGGATAGAATACGCCGTCGTCGGGGAATTCATTGATCCACAACGGAGATAATCGGTGTACGGTTGGCCAAAGCACATGCTCCCCCTGGACTGCACCAATAGCCACCCACGCCTTTCAGCTCCTGTTTGTTTTTCGTTGCCTAAAGGATTTGTCCATGGGGCTTCCACGGACTCGGTGCTAAAATTCAAGACTTGGCCGTCGGGTCAGCATGTTCGGCCGGTCCTCTCGGGCCCGTCATCTCCGGGTGGTGGTGGGGCATTCGGAAATGGTCACGCAGCAGGCTATAGCGGCCATGGAAAGTTATTCTAAGTTTTGATGTTTTTTCTGACTGACTTTGATATTCACATGTGTCAATAACGGTGTTCTTTGTTATTGTGGCTGATGGTTTCTTTCGGAAAAGTCTCAAAGTTCACACAAAAAGCATAACACGTCACTATGGGCTGGCACACATTTTAAGGAAGTGATATTCTAAGAAGTACCATTACATTCCCGCCAGAAATAATTTCTTCACTAGAAAATAACACACCTGGCCCAGAATTTCAGGGGCAACCATGTAATACTGAGACGGATCAGTCATTAGTGTTCAGGGCTTTCAGGGGCAGGCTCCATGATATTCACAATGTTAAAAGAGTGGCTTTGATAACCTTGTGGGCTTTGTATCTGGGTAGAGCCCATATCACAAAGTTTAAAAACCAATAAATAGGTCCCTTTAGGACAATAATGTACAAATTGACCAAGAAGCGGGCTTCTCAATTTGGGAAAAAGCAAACCCCCAAATAGATGGCATCCTCTCCCAACGGTGCTTAAGCGATTGTCCTCCCTTTTCCCCCGTGTGTTGTATAATCTCCCATAAATCCATCAACTCGATCTTCATCACTCTGAGTGATTGCCCCTTAATCCTCTGTCGATCAGAAACGACAGATCCATCGCACTTGAGATTCATTTTCTCTAGCGTTCATCATAGGTATAGGGTTCGTTAAAGTGATCATTGAGACCCTCCCACTCTTCAAAGGCATTGCTGGTTGAAGGACAAGGGATAGTTTCATACCCCGAGTCAACAGACTGTATAGCTGGTGCCGGTGAAAATTCCCAGGGCCCAAGCGCAAAGCTTTCCGGCTCTGTATCCTGAGCTGACAAGAACTCGTGATTTTGGAGACTCGCACTTGTTGGTCCAGAGACATTCAGGCTCAAGCTTGGGCCAGCCGAAGTGTACATGGGCACTGCTGGGATAGAGCCAGTGCTGCTCAAGTTCTCCCAGTTGCTGCTGATAAGGTTCTCGAGATCTGGAAACGAGCCTCCTCCAGTCATGCCCTCGAGTTCATTGCCTGGGTGGTTCTCGTTGAAAAGGGGATGGAAGTTTTCTCCTTGAAGAACCGGTTGTAGAAAAGAGGGTTCGGCCATAGCTGCCAATGGAACTTCTGGAGAACGATCGAATGCTGAGCTCGTGGGGGTTGGATATTGAGCTCGCGGGTCAAGCTTCGTATCAGTTCCACTAATGACTGGGAGTTGCAGCAGGTTGCTTTGCGGCCGAGTTGGCCTTCCAGGTTGCACATATTCCTCCGTCTTCATCCACGTACTCAGATCTTCATCAGGGCTTTCAACATTTATCTTTAGCTCAGGGCTGGGCTCCTTTTGCCCATCCACTCGTGAGAGCATCTCTTTCACAGCGGCCTCCACCGTATCCTGGATATGTTGTTTCAGTGGTTTACCTACCAAGGCCTGAGTTGAGCCCATCAGATCAAGTCCTCCAATTGGCTTTCTGTCAGCTTCCCTGGTCGAGCTGTGTCGGTTCGCCATCGCATTCGCTGTGATATGCTCTACCAGCCCAAATTCCGGCGCTATCAATCGTCTCGTAACAATTTCAGGTAGGTCTTTTTATCAACATCTGTTGATAAATATCTGGAAATTCCGGAACCTCTGGTTCATAGTCTAGAGAAGTATTAGTCTTATCTTCAAACTGGGAAGTGCATGTTTCCTACATGGGCTCGGAATGTTTTTCTCGCCTGGAAAGATGATCTTGTATATCGCACGCCACTTCTCCTCTTCATCGAGAGATTTCTGGTACATCCTTCTACTCCTTAACTGCTTCTCTTGCTCTTTGTTGATCCCATAGGATCTCTGTGGCGGTTTTTTCCGACATGGATTCCTGAGATGCTCGTCAAGTGCAGGCAAAGTTTCGAACACTGTAAGACAATCTTCGCACTGGGTGCTTAACAGCATATGTCGGCGAAAGATATGTTCCCTATAATAAATCATTAGAGCTTGAAGATATTGTAGGACTTAGCTTATACTGACTTGACTCTGTGGACGCTGTCCCATCCAGGTCCAACGCATGTTCGCGAACTCATGAACGCTTGCCGATCATATTTGTAGAAGGGGCAAGCGAATTTCTTCTTTCCCGGCTCCTCTTCCTCATCCTTTCTTTTCCGCCCATTCTTGGCCTTGACGCTTCCTTCTGCAAGTTCGTCAGAGTCGACGTCTTCTCTCTCTGCAGAGTCTTGCTTTCTCTTCTTGTAGGCCTTGGCTGTCCCATTTGTGCCTTCATCGTAATGAGAACTCTGATGACCACTTTGCCTCCTTTTTGGTGGCTTCTTCGTGCTTTCACCGTCCGCTGGTGCCCTTGAATTGTTGTCCTCTACCCTTTTGATAGAGCCTGCGTTATCTTCCGGCTCGCCGTGACTACTGCCAAGTTTTTCTGTTAGTGGTAATGAAACCCTTCTCTTTCGTTACAAAAGCCCAAGGCTTATGTTCCAACCGCACATACCCTTTGAACCTGTGTAGGCAATTTCTGATGGTTTTCTCGTTTCCGCTAAGCCCAGCCGCTTGAAATATATCATTCGCATCTTCAGAGATGATACATGATCCGTGGATACATGAATACACTTGATTCTGCCTGACAAAGGAACTACATCGAGAGCATCGAGGGCCTGGTTGGCCCGACGAATTCAACGACTGAAACGGACTGCTAAGGTCCAAGACCACATTGCGCGTCTTTTCCTCTTGAAAATATGGGGTAGAAACTTCGATGCACATAGCGTCGTCGGAGGTCACCCCCCTGTGACTGCTTGTTTTTGGGTATTTATCCGATCGAGCATGAACCAAAGCATCCGTCGAGTACTTGTTTTCCGTGACCTGTAGTCCATAGAACCAGTGACAAGCCCTTTGAGAGAAGCTGTAAAACAAAGAAGAAGATGACGAAGGGTTAAGAAAGCTGCGTATCGTTCGTAGGAGAGGACCCTTGGGGAAAAGACATCGAAAAGGATTAAACTCCAAGATAGGTGTCAGCGGAAGCCAAGGCTTTGTCTGTCGAGGTGTACTCTGAGAAGGTCTCAGAGAGTCTTGGTCTATGCAAAAGTCGTTCAGGCAGTAGTGTGTAGCGCGCGTAGCTATCGTTAGGGTCTTTGCGACGAGGAAAGGATCTGCGCCAGCTTTCGCCACCAGTTTGCCCCTGCCTTTCTTAGAAGGCCAGGAATTGTTGGGAGTGTCGTAGGCATGTCCGAATATCTTGATTATCCGATTAATACCTCGTAAAAACTGCCCGAGGTCTTCCCTGTGGTGCGGGGGGCCTTGTCCAGGCTGCAAACTGAGGGTAGAAGAATAAATCATCGATGAGTGAGCTTCGACGGCTGGTCTCGGGCATGGGAAGGAGATGGGATCGTCTAGAGTGGTTCTCAAGCAATAGATTGACATAGAAAAGGGCTCTTTAGGCCGTTTGAGTCAGGATCTAAGCGTTGAAATGTTGATGAGAAGTCGAGGAAGTCGGGCCACACATCTGTGGCGGGCTGTCTGATCACAAAGAGGAGGAGGCTGTGAGGCAACAGCACCCAATAAACGCCCACAGCCTGGTTAGGCCCAAACTTGGCGGGGCAGGTCGCATTTGCCGCCTGGGGCTGAAGTAAGGCAAGCTTGTTCTCCTGTTAAGGATCTACTTCATCTCAGAAGCAGCCTTATCTAAATTGCTTGTGTTCCTTTTTTGCCTTCTCTAATGATGTATTTGGACTGCATGAGTACCCAAGATCTGACGCATCTTTAGCTTACGCTTACCCCTGTCCTTCGACTAATGGCCCCCTGCTTCCATGACTGACCATCATCGTTCGAAGGCCAATTTCCTAAGACCGTAAATGACTGATAAAAAGAAAACATTGTCTAGAAGCAAATTCGAACTTCCTGACATCCTTCTCGCCCGGTCTAGAATCTGTCGCAAATGGTGACTCATGGGTGGCCTCGCCTCAAGCCCCATGACGCCTGCAGTATTCAACAGCAACATACAAATCACCATCTGGCACTTCCATAGCACCATCAACAAAATAACATTCAAGGCAAATAATGTCCGTCATGATTACTTACCGAGGTAGGCGTCTTCTCTCGGCCAAGGGGCATGGATACGTGGCACGCATTGCAGCAAAGTCCGAAGCCGGCCACCTATTGGAGAAAAGTAAACACCATCTTCTTCAAACATCTGACTTCTTCATGCGCTTTTCTACCATCCGTGCAATGGTAGTCATGGCATATCAAGGCCTCAAAGCCCACGTTCTACCTGTCAAGCACCCTCCCCATGCACCCTTTAAAGCGCGGTATGCCACCCATTGCGGAGTACACTTCTTTGTGCTGACGAGAAAACAGGTTGTGTACCCAGCTTACAGAGGAGCTACTGAGGGGACTTTGGGAGTCCCGATAGAGGCATCTTCACTCTTATTGTACTCGCTCGCAAAGATATGCCGCGTAGGGTATGGTGCCACGGCCTCGGCAAATACAAGAATCCGGGGATCTTAGGAAGTCCACGTAAGCAGTTATAGCCAAGATGCCGATGGCTAGCTGCGCCCCTGGGAGAGGTGACAAATGCAGGCATGTGGAATCTCGACTCAAGCTTTGGGATGTCGTAGCCACAATCGTGATTCTTCTCACAATCCCATGCCAAAAGCAAGTTGCCGTAATGGTTCTACCCGGTAAGTCCGGGATTTAAATCCTGCCCGCTTATTAAAGTTCTGGAGGCTTCCCTCTCGACTCTGCCATCCTCATTGGCGCATGTGGACGTGACGACGTCGAGGCGGATGTCCGGGACGACATGTGAATTGGTAGATAGTATATCAAAGCTCCCTTGCTCGATTTGCTTCAAATTCATGCTTCAATGACAATGCACGAGTGACATTCGATTTAAGTGATGCTCAAGCAATGGCATCGGTTGACTCCGCATTGATGGCTCTCTATCTGAAACAGGAGATCGGTGCCTGGCCATAAGCAAAATGAATCTATTCATGCCTTACCAGGAGAGGGATAGCGGGCGGGTGCCTTCCCGGGTAATCAACCGGACGTGAATTGCTTTTAAACGGGTCATCTTTGTGAACTGAGAGCGAATGTTGTCCACTGTTCATCAACCTCTGAGAGTAAGCATGAGCAGATTTTGCTTATACGAGGTGGCTGGCGATTTCTCTCTATTTATACATCAATGACCTAGATTTTGTAAGCTTAGGGATAATGGAAGACAGGAATAGAGTCTGGAGAGCTGACCCGCTGGACAAACCTCACCATGGCTTTGGAGTTGTTACAAGGAAAACGGCCAAAAACACCAAACAGCATGTACCTCTTAACATCTTCTAACAGTCCACTCTCCAAATATTTCCATCATTGGTTCTTCGAGACTTGAACACCACTTCTAGGGCAACCCTCTGGCCGCCTGGGTCAAGCCTTGGTGGTGACGCAGCCCCATGTGAAGTCTTCCAAGCGCCAATAGGCCTCTTCCGCTAGACCGTTTTACGTCAGGATCGTTAGGCATCCATGCAAAGTCCTGCACCAAAGTCCAAGGCAGACCACGTCAGTCCTCGGGGTGCTGTCGCGACGCACACAGAACCAAGGGCTACCCGTGAGGACCAGGGCTGCAGGATCGACGACCGGACGCGCTAGCTGCATCTGACAGCTCATGAACACAGCCCTGTTTCATCCCACTGATCAGGGATGTTCCAAGATAAAACAGCGTTACGAAACATGTGGTCAATATTCACGCTATCGCCCACCGTGAGACCGCCCCTCACACCAGAGATTTCCCAACTTCACGAAGGAGGTTTTAGACCGTTAAAATGTGTGTACGACTGGAGCACAAGAAAATGCAGCGAAACTGAACTAGCACGCTCACATGCAGACGCCCACGTCTACCCTGCGCCTTGTTGCCCTACTAGCCCTCACCGCAAGTTCACGGTCAGGTGTGCCTTGTTAGCGAACCTTTCGCCAAAGCTAGCGTATCCAGCTTGCTCGTCTTACACCGATATGCCGCTATACGCCAGCATACGCACGCGAGAGGTTGCTATCGCAACCTGGTCCCCAGGCGAGTCGGCCTACATCAAAGTCAGCCAGGGGGAACCAGCCTTGTTTGGCCTTAACCAATACCTAGGTCAAGATTGCTCTTCATGTCTACTTCAATATTCGGCAAAGGACCAATTAACCTCCCAATTGGGCCAAATAGACCTGGTCATTTCGGGTCTCTCCGAGCGGACCAACTTGACCAAGCCACAGCGTCTATCTAACCATGAACACTTTGGTACTCACCAGCGAATGATATTTCTCGTGAAATAGCCATTCTGTCCTATAATTAGACTCTATCATCGCATTATAATGAGGCTAGATGACGACTGAATGAAGAACTCAAAACCCCCAGCCAAGACTGTCGATCCATGCTGGGACGTTTTCCATCAACGGGACTCGAAACTCTAAGCCACGATGCCACGCGTATCTGTCTCAGATCAAAGAATCTCGTCCAATATCATCCATATTCGCCTTCTAAATAGAAAGAGTGTTCCAGATCCTTCGTCGTGCGCCCTGAACGTTCAGTCGTACAGCATGACGAATACCCAAGTGCGTCGTCAGAAGTATTCAGAGCCAAGAAGAGAAGCAGGGCTGAGGATTCACAAGGCCTTCGAGTCACGCGTACTCTCTTTATGTTTACACGCTTCTTTCAGCTCTGTCGTGCCCCTGACCTGTTGTGTAGTCAATTTTTGAGGACAATGAGGCAACCGGATGATTCGCCAGAATTGCCACCCGAGGCTCACGTTGCTCAGACTTGTACAATTCCGTAGCCAGCCACAATCAATGCCAAGGCTATCCACAAATCCAATGTCAAAGAATCACCTGACTGAGGGCTCACAACTTTCTTGGGAAAGCATTGGCTGCCGACCAAAGGTAGATCAGTTCGGTCTTTTGAGTGTCGCCGAGGCCGGGACACCCTTGCTGCCACTAGTGTCAATAACTTCATGGCAGCAGTTCAGCTCTCGCCTTGCGGACATTTGTTGGTTGTGGTTCGCCAGAAGCCGCCCGCTAGTCCCTAAGTGATCGACATGTTTTCCAAACAACGACAAAGCCTTATCCAAGCCCTATTCTGTGATGAAGCTCTGCTGCGAATAAGTGACAAGGCGTACCAGTGAGTCAGGCCGTTGACCGTGACCAAGCCTGACTGACTCAAACAAGCTGTTGACTCAATAGTGTCCGGGCGTACACTACTCTCAGGCGCTCATGTATTCCGTGGGGGCCTCATTGAGCCTGAACAGCAACAAGGGGGGCTCAGGCTCATTGGGAGCGGCTACCCGGTTTTGCAGCATGGTCTTTGATGCCCAAGAGGCGAACTCGTTTGATTGGCCAGGTACAGCAATGTTATCGGGGCCGCTGCAGCTTGTGCTGCGATGTTTGGCCAAAGGACTGATTGGTTCGAAATCTCGGCAATATCACAACTCCTTTGCCATTCAACAGAAAAACGAAGCTCATCTTATAATCCAATAGAAGCCGATATGCCGTTTAATAAGCGATGGGTATTTTGCGACCCCTTAATTCACTAGTTCTACCAAAAGCCTAGATAATTTGTCAAGTAAGGGGGTGAAGACTCCAGTGACTCTGAGTGTTGTTGACGTCTAGGATTAGCAATACAATGAAAACAGAATAAATGGGCAATTCATTTGCCTTCTCTTTAAAACATCATTTTCTATACTTGTGGTATTCGATTGACATATTTACGGAAAGGGAAGACAGTCTGCGGGTTTCTATCGCAGCCAACACCAGCCGTCACCATTAAAGACAGAAGAATACAGTGTATCCTCTAATCTCATATATTAAACTTATGAAATATGCTCAAAATATCACTGACAGGCAAGTCCTACTCGTTATGCTGGTAAATAGTTGTGTTAGAGTTGCAGTTGCAACAAGATAAGCGTTTGGCAACAAATTTCACAACAGCATCACCTCCTCAGCAGCAGCAACCCCTACCGAATTATAAACTTACGATTTCTATTGGAGAAATATTTTTATGAGTCAGGAAGTGGCATGTTCAAGACCTGAAAGACGATGCACGACTCGTCAGTAAAAAGGCTTGGCTCGGCACTCCGACATGTCCGAGGTACTGTGGCCTGTTCCCAAACTCACCCGCCACACACATGAAGAGAAGATACAACACAACAACCAACATCTTTGATGCCCGAAGCCGAGGCCTACGTAAAGAGGTTACCTGGCAGTGGCAATTGCTGCACACGGGATGGCCGAATGCCGCCGGTAACACCCCGTGCCGAGCCCTCCGCCTCATGGGTGGCAAATATCTAGGAACGACGCTTCTTTCAACTGGACAAAGCAGAAAACTTCGAACAAGTATCTCCTTAACATTTTTTACATGCACATGCAAGTCGCCGCTCCCAACAAGTCGGCCACCATAGGCAGCGGCCCAACACAGCCAAGGAGGTGAAACGGGGCGACCGTGTCCATCTCGACGGCCTCCGACGAGGGCCGTTTTCAGGAGTTATTCAGCGCTTAGTGAAACAAAGCATCCAATTCCAAATCTCTCTACAAGTTCGTACCCAGAATGGTTTGCCGATAATGTAATTTGAAGACTTGGGGTAGGTTGATAGGGTGTAGTTGCAGCAACAATGGAGTTTGATATTTCACATCCGCTGCAAAACCGGAATATGCACTCGATGATTAATCCCAAGTAGATTAATCCAAAATATCTAATTTCCGATAGACCAACAGCCTCGAGTCTCTAAGTCAATCCCACTGTCCCCTCGACAAAGCTATCCAGAAAAGACATGTCCAAGTTCCCGATCTCCCAGTCTATTATAGAGTCAACAGGAAGCTCCTCAGCATGATGAATCCTGTCCCCGTTTTCGTTTACAGGCAGAGGAACAGGTTGAGCCAGCATTGGATCCAGCCAAGTATCCGCCGTCGCACTAGCTAGCCGGCTCTCTTTTGCTGCCGCTTCATTTCCACTCAAGGTGAGATTTGTCTCTGGCCCCTTTTCGGAACCTTGGGGTTCAACTCTGATGACGCAGAAATGAGGGATATAGATATCCAATATGGTGTCGTTCTCGCTCAGTTTGACCCCGCATCCAAGGTCCTCTTCCTTCTTGGGTTCAGTGACCAGAGTGACGTTGTACCTGCCACCAGATGCCGCATTTTCTTCGATTGCAAGGAGGTGTCGAAGAAGAGTAGCCACCCTTTTTGCGATGGAGTCGTCGTTTTTGGCGCACCACCTCTTGCATGTATCCTAGGATCTGCTCCAACATGCCACGGTCACTCAACCTTTGGTGTGCCAGGAAGTGAAAGCCGGCATTCTCAGAGCTTCGGTTGCGTTGGTCAGTGATGTGTGCCAAACATAGAGCCGCGCTGGAGGTGAAGACTAGCAAGTCTACACCTCGGCAGTAATAGCTAGCAGATCTGAACTCTCTGAAAGGAGCGAATCTGCACAGAATCTCTCGACTTGCCGTGACGGTTGTCATCCTGTTATACTCGTATCCAGGCTCGGTATTCGATCGCAGTAGAAATGGTAGATGCACTTGTAGCAAGAGGTGATAGTACATGAAGTGATCGTTGAAACGAAGCGTCTCTCGGATTCTCTCCATGTGACCGGCAGCAGTGGGTATGGTCGGCGCTACCCAGTATTGCGCTGGCATCGTTGTTGAAGCCTCTTTTAGGATCTTTCCAATCTCCTCAACAGACGTCTTGTCGTATATCTCTGAAAAGTTGCGTTGTAGAATACGTCCGCATGCAACAGTACAGAGACGATGCATTCGCTCCCATGGGGCGCAGGAATTGAGGGCGTCGGCATCGGCGTAAGAGTCATCAAACGAGCTTTGAGGTAGACCCAGCATCAAACAGAGATAACGGTCGAACTGAATGAGTAGAGACCACATATCATCAGGCTTGACGCTGGCACCGTTGAGAGAGGGGGGCTCAACTCCCCGGTTCAGACCCATCATCTGAGCGATCGCAACTGCTCGACGGGCAGCAAGCCATGCGCGACGAAGATTTCCCGAGTAATTCTCGTATAGCGCCTCGAGAAGGATGCATTCGAGACCTTCAAGCGAAGTAACAAGTTCGTCATTACACGTCACCAGGTTATGAGCCGTTTTGACGAGCCGCGACATGAGTCCATAGTATTCGGTACTGGGAGTGCTAAGACCTTGTGTAGATGAAGCCGGCATGCCTTGAAGAAACGTCGCCAGTATCAATAGTTTCCGGGCGAACAGTGTTGGATGTGATCCTGATGGTGGCAGCTGTAGTAATACCTTCGATGATGGTGGGGAGCCGAGTGTTTCGGTTAGGTGTGTGCACGTAACGGCGCGGATGATTGATGATGTTGCCATTGGAAGCTGGAGGATGGCATCTAGGTCTTCTGGGCTCGGCCAGGCTGCGAGGAGACCTCGACGCAAGCGATGATGATGTGCTATTGTTGATGGATCGTGGTCATCGTCAACAGCCGTCTGGCCCGAGTCTGTTGTTGGCGTAGATCTTGATTGTGAAGTAAGCTCTTCTTGGGCATTTCTCTGCATTATCTCAGTATCTCGGGAACCCGGTTGAACGGACCGTGTTTCGACCTACCAATATGTCATGACTTGATCTTTGACGAACGGCGTTGCTTGACCGAACTTCTGGCGATTGAGACCGACTTGGCCTATCCCTGTGACTCCTCCGCCGTGATTCTGATCTTGCCAAGCCATCATCTCTGTGACGAGCAGCCTTGAGAAGCTGCCCAACCAAAGCCTCAACCTGACCCAACCTATCAACAAGCCCCTTCTTACTCCCAGGAAGAGGAGGCTCATCAGTAGACTCTTGGCTGACACATTCAGTCCCACGACGCTTGCACCCCTCACAAACGTCCTTGGTATCAGCCGAAAAGGTGCACCGTGCCTTTCGCCGCTTGCACTCCCAGCAGCTCTGCGTGCCCTTGCGGAGCTTGCGGCGCTTCGGTGCGGGTGCCGCCGAATCATCCAATGAGGGCTCTCTGACTAAAGATGCCGTGTTCTCCATGGTTTGGAGTCGAAGACTTGAGCGCATGTTGGAATCCCGGTGACGGAGGTTGGGAAATGGCGGAGGTGGCTCGTTCGACCGCCGCTTTGACGGAGATCTGAACCGGCATTAGTAATCGCCAACTCCGGGGTAGCGGCGGCGGAATTAATCGCTGCTATTAAGCCCGATTTGTGTTGCCATGATTGTGCAAATGGTAGAACATTTGATGGATTAATTGTGAATATTCTTGAGTGTCCGTTCGATCGGCGGAGAGTGTATTGTCGGAATGGTGTAAAGGTGAGGCATGCACTACACGTATAAGTAGCTCCTCTCTTCGCCCAGCTATCTGTCGAAACCATCATCAACAAATCCAATAACTTCACCTTACATATTGCTTCGCCTTTCTCACTCAAATACAAAATGGTCAAGATTGCTATCGCTGGTGGATCTGGCAGTAAGTCTATCACTCCCTCGCTTTCACTTAGCCCTCGTTAACCTCTCAGATGTCGGCCAAGAGATCCTCGACGCTCTAGTTGCCAGAAACAAGCATGAGATCATTATTCTCTCACGAAAGGTTCATATTTAAACCCTGATGCAATTGATGTTCTTGTGCTAATCTTCACAGGATGCTCCCGCTACGGAACTCGCCCCTGGAGTGAAGTGGGCTAAGACCACCTACGACAATGTCGACCAGCTGGCCGGAGTCCTGGAAGGTGTTCACACCGTGTTCTCCTTCATCGCCAACTCGCAGAACCCCAACGCCACAGCGCAGAAACTGTTGATCGATGCCTCGGTCAAAGCTGGCGTCAAGCGATTTGCTCCCAGCGAGTGGGCTACGTGAGTCGACCTAACCTCCCGTTTAGCACGCCTAACACTCGCAGGTCCGGACTTACACACGCCTTTTGGTATGCCTTTAAGGCGGAGACGCGCAAGTATCTCGCAGACTTGAACAAGGACAAGAAGGTGAGTCAAGAATATCTCCTCTTCAGCACTCCAACTAATCATGTCGCAGGTCCTCGAATACTGCCTATTCCAACCCGGCATCTTCACAAACTACATGACCTTCCCCTACAACTCATCCAAGCATGTAGATCTATTTGAAGTCCCAATCAACTTCAACCAGCGCCGAGCTATCGTCGTTGAAGGTGGTGAAGACGATCTTATCACCGTCACGACGGCTCAGGATTTGGCCAAGGTTGTGGCTTTGGCTGCGGAATACGAAGGAGAATGGCCTCTGGTTGGTGGCATCCAAGGTGCAAACATTACCGTGAGCGAGCTCATCAAACTCGGAGAGAAGATTCGAGGCAAGTCAACCCTACCCTCTACCTAAACATGAAATGCTGACACTCCCGTCAAGGTGGACCATTCAAGGTGGAGAAGCTCAACGAGGAAGATCTCAAGGCCGGCGTCATCAAGTCATCGTGGAAGCCCATCGTTACCCATCCCGATGTCCCTGTTGAGTCCCGTGAGGCCTTGGCTGGAAGCCTCCTCGCTGGTATCTTGCTGGGTGGCTTTCATGCTGGAAACTTTTTGGTCTCTGACGAGTGGAACAAGCTTCTCCCTGACTACAAGTTCACTCAGCCTGAGGAGTTCTTGACTGAGGCATGGAAGGCGATTGAGGCCGGTGCCAAGACTGTTTTCACTGATTATTAGCGTCGCTGCTGCTGCTAGACGAGATTAATAGATTTGAATTCCATATATAACACTTGATCAGAATTTATCGATCTCTGATTTACCAATCCGAGGATCCTCCCCCTCCCCCACTGCATCCACCACTATCACCGCCGCTGTACCCTCCACCTCCACCTCCACCACCTCCTCCACTGCTACTCGGCCTGTAGCTATAGCTCGAAGAACTATATGTATTAGAGTCATGGTGTTCAGCAACGCGAGCAGCCCTGATCCTAGCAGCTTCACGATCGTAGTGCTCCCACGGCCTCGTGAACCCGACGGCATAGTTTCGAGGTGGTGGTGTCGATTTTCGTTCTATCTGCACAGGTTTGTGTTCCTTCTCAGGGGCCTTGTGATGTTGAGTCTCAGTTGTGGTATCTGCTGCAGCCATTTGCTGTACCTGCATATTGATGGCGTTCTGCAGGGGTTGTTGATTTTGCGTGTTGATTGCTCCAGTGTTAGGGCTCGTGGTCGTGGTTTGTGCAGGCTTGCGGTCTTCAGATAACGTTTTTCTCTCATCATCAGAGTTTGGGTCGTCTGCTGCGGGCTCTTTGTCCTTAGACGTGGGTCGGTTCCATCTTGCCTGATATGGCTGCTTTACTTTGGCCGGTGCCGCTGCCTTGGTCGGCTGAGGTGCTGTAGCTGACGTTTCTTGAGTATTCTTCTCTGCCGGCTTGCTCTGAAGCTGGACGGGTCTTGGGGCTTCGGAAGTGCCATCTTGTTGTTTCCGCTTCTTTGCGCCGCGACGGCGAGGGAGACAGAGACACATGTTGGCCGTATTTGTCAAGTCTTGGCCTTGGACGGCTGCTTTGGGGGCTGAATATTGGTGGCTATCCGGTGATAATTCACGGATCGATTGACAAGTTGATACGTCTCATCAGCAAAGCTACCATCTGACATTAAATATCTATCCGTCGACAGTCAAGAAATGGCGTGTTTATAATCACCAACGCCCCGCTACGCTGTGAATGCCAAGCAGCCGCATGATTGAACTTCGCCTCTCGCTTGCCTTTCCCCAATCGATATAAATGACGCAGTCTCGTGCTCAATCTCGGTTCCCAAAATGTGCGAGACTACCTGGAGTGGAGAAGACGAGGCAGAAACGTGATGTTTCAAATTTAGAGAGGCTTTCAGCTCAATGGCGATCGCTCGTTTACACGTGGGTCTTTCGGTGCAGCCGAGGTGAAGGAGTGAAATACTCCGTTGGTCTTATTCGTATCTCGGCCGAGATCATGCGTTCTCACTTTATGGAGGCAAAGCCAAGGATGGCAACATAGGTTTGACAATATGCAAAATGGCTGAAGATGCTAAAGTTTATTGAAGCGTAAGTGTATCTCAACAACATATGCATAAAGTCACCTAACGCACAACATGAGTGAGAAGCTGTCGCCAAGTGAAAGGTATCTCTTGAAGTCAAACATCGCCAGAAGCAGAGGGAACACCATTCACAGTACAAGATCTGTTTGCTTATAGTTGCACAATCGGCGATTCGCATTCCTGCAGAGCAGTCGTAAGAAAAAGAAGTGTCATGTCGAAATTCTCAAGTTGGTATCCTCCCCCAAACACCTCTATAACCCAATTCCATTCAAAATCACATAATCCCAATTCCATCAAAATCATACAGTCGTTCTCATGCGGTTCAATCTTCTGCATTTAACAGCCGCCGCCGCCGCCGCCTCCATCACCACCACCGCATCCTCCTCCACCACCATCTCCACCGGAGCAACCACCCCCGTCACCTCCTCCGGAGTATCCTCCAGAGTATCCGCCGTCGTAGCCCCCGATGTAGGGCGTAGTGTAGTGGTGGTGATAGTAGCTGCTGCTGGAACCGCTGCTACGGTACTTCTTCTTGTGTGCCATGGCTGGCTTTGCAGGGTAGTCGTAGCCTGTGGCGGGCTTCTTCTTTCGGAAGAATGGAAGACACATCGTAGTGGTTTTGCCTTGTAGGCTGTTGATATTCTCGTGTGTTGTTTCTTTGTTTGTTCTTTTTGCCCTTTGGGCTGTAGTGGTGTTTTTGTGCGTTTTTGTGTGTTGCTCAAGTGGTAGAGTAAAAACGGTGTTTAATGAAGAGAGGTTTTGTTGTGTGCAGTGCTTGAGAAGGGATCAAAGGCTGTTCTTATAGCTCTTGATCCAGGCTTTGACAAGATTCAAATGGGCATGAGAGAATGTTTCAGTGTGAACAGTCGAGAACTCGTGGTCTATATAAGCTTTCAAAATGCAGATGACGGCATCTGATCAGCCTCGCATCTGCAACTCTGCCTTGCCCTACGATCCAAATTCAGCCCCCATTCACGTCATTCCAGAGGCGATGCATCAGCCCCAGGCACCCGAATTCCGTGTTCTTATCATTCTAGAATCCTTCTAGCGTCGGCGCATGTCTCCCCCTTCGAGTGGTTGGTCTGATACCGTGTTGCACAGCCTCGGTGAAGATCATCACACCCCTTTGGATCCACTACGGAAACTCAGCCTTGGGGCGCGTGATCGATCTGGTGTTTCGGGCCGCTGGAAGAATGCCTGGAAGCAAAAAAGAACGCATATGAGCTGGGCGTTTGCTTTGGACTTGGATGCATGTCGCTTTACGAGCTTTGGACGTGACCAAAGCCATGAACTCATGCTTCAAAGTGACGAGTGAAATGACGAAACACGTGCTGCAAGGATGAAGATCTTGGCCACTTATTTTGCCTAAACAGGCATCACCCAGCGCCATGTTCACGCACTATCACATCCCCACCAAATCACCGCTAACATCTGTTACTACACAATCCCTCGCCTCTCCCGTCATCACTGTCACCCCAAAGTAAGCACCCACGTCAATCACCCCGATCATCCCCCCAAAGCAGAAACCGATTCGACCCCCCAGCCTCAACACTGCCGCTCACGATTCACTACAAAGAAAAAAAAGCATCGCTGCGTTTCACCCCCGCGAGCAACAGACGCGAAGATCAGGAGGAAATGCGTTCATGATGAGCAAACCGTGCTGGGAATGCCTCAAGCGACGTCTCGTCTGCGATCTGGGTCGTCCAGGTTGCAAGAAGTGTGAGAGTCGAGATACAGAGTGTCCGGGATACGATAAGAAGCCGCTCAAGTGGCTTCATCCTGGACAGACTAGATCCAAAGGACGTCGCGCCAAGAACGAGTCCAACGTTATCCAGCTTGCTCTCAAGGACACGACGGAAGCGACCACCCTCTTTGAAGCGATCGAGTACTGTACGTACGCCCATTCTGATGCACAGGATTTCCCCGCTCATGTGCCTACTCATCAGACAATGTCCACATTTGCCCCGATCTGGTAGCCAACGGCTCCGGCGCCACGACAAAGTCCCCCTTCATCATTCCCCTTGCAAGCGCACCCTACGCCCCTGCTACCATCAGGCATTGCCTTGTATCTTCAGCCCTAGCACATCGCATCTTGCAGTCGGAGCAAGGATTCGAGGAAGACCGTGCCGTCCTTGCGAGCAGGCTGCAGACGCATCGTGGTGCGGCAATTCGTCACTTGGCTAGCGGGGTCAAGCTTGGTTCGGAGGTGGGATGGAGTAACATTAACGGTCGTGATAGCCGAGAGGGCACTCTAGCAT
Source organism: Fusarium oligoseptatum (assembly GCA_003946995.1). NCBI lineage: Eukaryota > Fungi > Ascomycota > Sordariomycetes > Hypocreales > Nectriaceae > Fusarium > Fusarium oligoseptatum. Next base: position 86,332 of record NKCK01000036.1, read on the forward strand.
CTATGCTGGCGTTTCTCTTTGTCGAGGTATGTTTCAACACTGTTTTAGGATGCTATTCTCATTCCGTAGCTCCAGCAAAGTTTCTCCCCCAACTGGCGGCAACATAGTGATGCCGCACACACCCTCATCGATCTCTTTGGCGGTACGACACAACTTATCCAAGAATGGCCTTGGTTCAATCATCTCTTTCGATATTTTATCCTGTAAGTGGTTTCCTTTCCTTGCGAGTCTTGCAATGCCAACCCCACTTAGTATAGACATTATGGGCACCGTCACAGCGCCGGCCCCAGAAGTAGAACGCACAAATCGTCAACTCGAGTATATCGGCCTACTACCATCCATGTATGGTGTCGGCCTTTGGACCTCTCTTCCATGCCCCCCAGAACTCTTAGCCCACATTATCCTCGTGAATCACATGCGAGCCACAGCTACGGATGACCCTTTGTTTGCACATCACCAGCACTCCTCCGCCATCGACTTGCTGAAACGCATCATGGCCTTTTCCGTGGAAGATTGGGCTGCCAACATCAACCCTTGTCCACAACCGAAAACTTCTAACAAAACCGTTATCCAACGTCAGAGCGAGTTGCTCGGTTGGCAACGCGTTGCTTACATATACCAATCTGCGGTTGCTCTATACTGTATATCCGCCCTCCTTGACTCCGAGTGCAACATGAACAACACACACACCACTTCTGACATTGACGTCCTATCGCTACAATCATCATGCCGGAAGGCTCTCCTGCAAGACCTCAAAGACGTTGCTTCGGACCCAAAGGGCGAACTTCGAAAATACCTCATGTGGCCGACCGTGATAGCCGGTATAGAGCTAGGTGTTGACGACGAAACATCGCAATCTTTTATCCTAAGCGAACTAGGCTGGGCCAGCAAGACGTTTGGTACCGCATCACTGCTAGTGGCACAGGATCTACTCAAGAGGATATGGGGTTCTGGCAACAACGGGGTAAGGAATTGGGACGATCTCTTTGACAGGCCTTATGCATTTGTGATGTAGGGGGGTGCTGGGGGTCTTTCCAGGGAATAATAATGCAAATATACCCGTAAGGTTGAATACAACTGAGCCAGAAGCCTCTTCCAGGATGAATTTGTCTTGGATAGAACCAAGTTGCTCTCAGCCACTAGATTACCAACTCTCCGCCACTCTGGATTCCGTCCTATTATTCGTCGATACTGATTCCTAATGATCAATTCGAACCATGATATCCAGTAGGAGACGAATAAAACGATCCTCTCGCAAAATTTACTAATTGAGAAGTTCTCGGTGCGGTTAAGGTGGGCTGTCACCCCGGCCGCGGGACACGGAGGTTGCCCCACTTGACGGTCCGGACTCCGCCAGGCACAACTCGGACTCGGCACGAAGGGCAACTAACAAGGTTAAACTGGCCGAGGAAGTGACGGGTATTCTTTCCCATTGGCCATTTACGCTTCGTGGTATTAGTAATCTTTGAAGATGTCTGGGTCCCTGGCTAGATACACCATCGGTGTTGCATTTCAGAGTGACGTTGTCATGTCTTGACAAGCAGGGATGAGGTCATATTCACACACACTCAACCCAATGTACCGCTCGCATGTACCTCTAGACTCATGTTGATTAGTTTTGTTGTCTCTTCAACAACCTGCAGGGCCAAGCTAGCAGCTTGTTTTACGTTCCATAACTTCCCGTGTGAACAGGCGTGCATGGCAACGCCAGACTCTCAGTATAAGTCCACTATCACCACCACCACCACGGCAAAGAAAGCCAAGGGCGAATGAATTGTCCTGCGTCTCTCCCCGCAAGCGACTAAGCGGAAATTAGAGCGGAAGATCCGGTGACAAGCCTGGGGTCATCTCAGTTGGTGGCCCGGAGACTGGTGGATCACTCGGTCCGACGGCCGGGAGGAGTCCGATAATCAGGATTGACCCTGCGGCTTGCCGAGAAATCCATCAAACAATACCGTATTAAACTTGTTTGCGACGCCTTTGAAGATGGATTCACATCCATCGACTTGTCGATATTTCCAATCACTATGGCGTCCACCGACATTCAGCCCCAAACCACCGACTCCGTCAGCGAGAGCAACAGAGATCTTTCCCTCGTTTTCGGACCAGACAAGCCTGAACTTCTAATCAGATCCCTTGGCTCGCTAATCGATGAACAAGCCGAGACTTTTGGCGCCCGGTGCGCTGTGTCAGTACCATGGCAGTCGGCTCGACTCTCGTATCAAGACCTCGCGGATCGGAGCAGAGTGATGGCGAAAGCTATGCTTGCGATGGGTTTGCGACATGGAGATCGTGTTGGAATCATGGCTGGCAATTGTTATCAGTACATTGAAGTTTTCCTTGGTGGCGCGCGCATCGGTTGTCCGGTCGTCGTGATCAACAATACCTTTGCACCGGATGAGCTTGAGGCAGCTATACATCGCGTCAGTAAGTATTTACTCCCACTCTCCCCGAGTAACTATACAGACGCTGACTCTTGTAGACTGCAAGCTCGTTTTCGTCGCTTCCACGATCGGCCATCGGACCCTCGAGGGACATGTCAACAGACTACTTCACCTCCATAAACCAGAGTCGTTGTTTTCACGATTGGTCATCATCGGGGACGTAATAGGGGACCCCAAGAATAAGATCAAGCTACAATCATACGAGGATTTTCTCAGTAGCTCCTACTCAAGCGTTGCTCAAGATGCTCTGTTAGAAGCAGAGACGCAGGTCTTGCCGTCCGACGTGTTGAACTTGCAGTTTACATCCGGTAGGAGAGCGTTTGTAGTCCAATGGGATTTCGAAGCTGACGAGATGAATCAGGAACTACGGGAATGCCGAAAGCGGCTTCTTTGACACACATGTAAGAACAGGCAACTGATGATTGTCTTTCGTCATCAAGTTAGCTAATACTTCGGACTAGAAACCTCATCAACAACGCAAGATTCAACGGAAACGCAATGCGACTCACAAAAGACGATGTAGTCTGCTGCCCTCCACCACTATTCCACTGTTTTGGCCTCGTCATGGGATTACTAGCTGCTCTCTCCTATGGAAGCACCATTGTCTTTCCCTCAGACACCTTTGACGCTCGAAAGGTGATAGACGCAGTCGTCAGCGAAAAGGTCACCGCACTACTTGGAGTGCCTACCATGTTTATCGCTGAACTGGATGTTCTGGAGAAGAACCCAGTCAGCATCACCACAATACGGACTGGTCTCGCGGCCGGTTCTCCAGTGCCAAAGGTTTTGATGGAGAAGCTTCGGAAACGGATGAATATCCAAGGCATGTTGATTGCCTATGGAATGACCGAAACCAGTCCAGTCACTTTCATCACCTCTCTTGACGACTCGGAGGAAAAGATGCACAACTCCATTGGTCGGGTCTTTCCGCATACTGGTGCTAAAGTTATCGATATTGATGGAAATACTTTACCCATTGGAGTGCGCGGTGAGATCTGTACTAGTGGCTTTGCTCTGCAGAAAGGCTACTGGGAGGATGAAGTCAAAACACAGGAGGTTATGAAGACCGACGAGAACGGCATTCGTTGGATGCATACTGGAGATGAGGGGTACATCGATGAGGAAAGATACGGACACATTACCGGCCGCATCAAGGATATCATCATTCGCGGTATGTTTCATGGAATACGGCAAGGAGTCAATGCTAACAGTCTGCAGGTGGCGAGAATATTTCACCAAATGACATCGAGAACCGCCTACTCTCACACCCCGACATCGCCGAATCCTGCGTCGTCGGTTTAGAGGATTACAAGTACGGTGAAGTAGTCTCGTGCTTCCTGAAAGCATCGTGCGATCCTCAAAAGAGGCCATCAGACGATCATGTTCGTGCCTGGGTCAGGGAGCATCTCGGTCGCGTCAAGTCTCCCGAACACATCTTTTGGATGGGAGATAAGGAAGTTGGTCATGACCTTCCCAAGACGGGGAGTGGCAAGTATCAGAAGCATTTGATTCGGGACATCGGGAATGCGATTTTGAAGAAGAAGAGGATGGGCGTGACGGCGAAGCTATGATGGAGACGATGGTCGTGAACTTGTGTAAGTATTAGAGCAGAATATTGGTGATATTTATAGACTTTTTTTTCACTTTTTCACAGTTGAATTATGCGTGCTATACGCGTCGTACGTGAGATAGTGAGCCTATGTGATTCGCGTTCCAGGAGTTGAGCGACCTGGTCTGAGGAAGCTTTCAATCTGTCACGACCACCATTTGAATTGACCTCTCACCCTAGACATGCTCACTATTTTCAACTATAGTGCCGCTCGGTGCTTGGCTCCGTGGCTAGATCTCAGGCTGTTGTACTCAATGAACAAACCGGGAAGTCCAGAACAGAAGGATACGCGACAAGTATTACAACTCTCCCTTAGCCCCGGTTGGCCCTGGACCTCCTGCCTCTAACAACAATAGTCGACAAATCCCCAATCGGAAGCTGAACCGGAAACTCCAAGATGGCAAACATGATAGCGATTAGGATATACCAACCAGCGAAGCAAGTGACAAACAGACATGCGCCCGCAGCCTATGGGGTCTTGTTAGACAAAGAAGAAACAATGATCAAGTTGACTTACTTCGCATAGACGTTGAGCGAGCTTGGCATTGCCGGCATAGTCCTCGGCCCAAACCCAAAAGGCACCAGTCAAGAGGAAGAGAGCGGGCACGAGCGTCGCAAAGATGATAACAAAAACAACGTTGGTCCTCAGAGCGCACACGAGAAAGACGACAGCCAGGATACCCACAGCCAGTAGCCAGAAGCCTACACGTCTCGTCAACATCACATCTTACAATTAAACGCAAATGTCGTAACACTTACCCAGGCTAGCGTTGAACCCTCGGGTGGCCAACCCTTCTGCAGATGACTGAGCATCTGCTGGTGCGTAGAAAGAGAATGCACCGAAAGAAGGGTTGAGAACACCCCCAAGGGAAAGCCAGAAGCAACCAAGGCTACAGAAGACAATGGATGGGAAGCTGTTACCGAGAACCCACTCAAGGATTCCACTGAGTACCATGAGAAAGCCACCCATGAAGAAGTAGACAGGACTAACAATAATTAGAATACCAAATCGAGATTTCAAAGGAAATGAACCTACATAGCAGCTGCACCAAAGCTACCAGAGCCTCTCCAGCCCATGAGACTGCATGACAATGGCATCAGAGCGATGAGGAATCCAATGAGTCCCCTGCAAAGAAGTGTTAGCTGTGATTAGATACGTACAAATGGCAAACTGACATTGGAGTGGGATTTCCAAAGGTGTTTCTGAGATCTCCCTTGACCGCGTTGGGCGGGGAGAGGTAGAGCTTTTCGAATAGTTCGGAGCTCATTGTGATGTTTGCGGCGGAGCGAACGCTTTCTAGGGCATTCAGATGACCTCCTTCGAGGTCATTGCCGTTTTGGAACTTTTCGGTAGTCATTGTAGAGAAAGATTGAGACAAATTCAAAAGATTGATTAAGGTACTGCTTTGGGATTGTGTTTGTCCTCTTGGGGTGTATATCACGCTCTTTTATAGATCCCAAATACCTGCTTTATTGTCTCGTTTGATATCAACGTTAAATAAACTGCCGGTTCTTCGATACTCTTCATTCCCGACCTCTTGAACGGGAGTTGTCAACATCCCGCTCCCGTCAACAATGATTGAGCCAATGAACGCACAAGCCGACCAGAGAGTTTGATCGGAACCCGGGTATTTGTGAAGCGAAAAGTATTTATCTAAAAGATCGGCGAAGTAGTCTCAAAGTTCATAGCTGACATTATCAACTGCCGATGGCTGAATACAGACCAAAATCTTCCGGAGATCCGAAAACCTGGGGAAGAAATGTGCATGCTCGGGAAACGGCCAATGGCTACGGTCCATGCCTTCCCCGGAGCTAAGAGTGAACTGTTCCTAGCGCCGGAATGTTCGTGTATTTGCTCGGAAAGCCGCCAATCCAGTCGATTCTCGGGATGGTCGGACCGCTCCTTTTTTTTGGTCGGGAAACGGTTGGAGACGGGAGGTGTTAGTTGGGGAAATAGGGTAGGTAGCTTGGCAATTAGCTTGAGGGGCAAGAGCGGGTGTTTTTGGAACTGTTACAGCATACATAGCCGTCATGTGTAGATTTTTATAGTAGATATTGGGTGATAGAGTGTATTAGGAATAATTAGAAGATTTTTAGGGAGTGTGGTTGCAGTGATAGTGTTGGACCCCATTGTAAAGGCAATAGATTCTCTAGAACAGCAGGCATGAGATTAGAACGCAAAGCTTTGCCTGATATCTCCGTACCCATAACATTGTGATAACGCGGGAGTAGAAACCCGTCGACATACCCTAGGCCAGTTGTGAGTGCCCCTTTCACATGGACTGATAGGTAGCCTCGAGCACTTCTACCTCGGCCGCCACGTGGAGATGCGGCCCTCGGCCATCAGCCTGAAAAAACATACCCTGAGACTGTCGATCATGGAGAATGCACCGTGAACTGACGCGATGCCCCCGCGTGCATTGACTATGCCGTGACATCTGCCAAGGACCTACCCTTGAGCATCACTATCCTTTGCGACGACGGTATCCCAACTCATCCGCACAAATCGTCTCACAAACAAAAGTAACCATAACGACAAGAGCGGCTCCGTTTCAGCTCCTGACTCAGTTCAAGCTCCTTTTTGGTATTTCGACAACAACATGATACCACTCCTAGCATCATAGTTGCGCGATTTGTCCCCTGGAAGGCCTCCGCACGAAATACAACCTGTTGGGTCAGGAATAGTGTCGTTGGTCACAGCCCCTAGGCGGCAGTGAAGATCATGCAACGTGGCAATGGCCCCCATGTTTTTCCTACGAGTGGCTGGAATGTGCCGACGTATATTGTTTGACGTGTAGCCGCAATCTATCGGATGTGGTACGAAATGCCCATGTCTCAGTGGCCCGCTACCCGAGACGCGCTGCAATCAATCAATATTCAAATGCACGCAAATCTGGTCAATCTGTCAGATATGGTGAACCCCCTGTTAACCCACTGCGGCTCCGTCGTGGATTAATTTGGCCTATGCTCGCAAAGACAAGGTATCTGAGTCGATTTATAAGGGGGCTTCAGGCGGGGTTGAGATCCTTCCACAGGATCCCATGGGGCAATTGGGGTAACCAGATCATCTCATTATTGTGGAATCCGCAAGGAGATTCCCTCCTCAAGAACATTCCCCTCGTACAAGAATAAAAGAGTAAAAATCTTGAGGCCAGCCTGATTCTCCCCCCTCGGGATCGACATCCGACCTCCCCGCTCCTCGTCGGAGTTTGTTTCAGGCCGCCAAGCCAATGAGACCTAGTCCTTGTTACTAACCCCCTCTGAGTGGTTCTCTTTTGCCTTTTTGGCTGGCACTCGGGTTTGAAAGCCTATCTAGCCCGGCCTCGGACCGCTCCCTGCACTCCGCATTGACCATGATTCGCTCGGCGCAGGGTGGCGTTTGAGACATTCAAGTGCGGGGAGGGGGAGGGGATGGGCTGTGAAGCCTGTGATGGTTGATATAAAGAGGGCTGCTGGGTAGTGAGGAGTTGGATCTGCAAACTCAACTTTTTCCCCATCCTTTCTACACATCCTCTGCATCTTCACAATGACTACCAACGGGACCAAGAAGCCTTCTCTGTCCTTCACGGACAACTTTGTCCAGTACATTGATGGACAGGTCACCCCTACCTCCAAGACTCGTCATGGTATCAACCCCGCCACGCTAGAGGCCAAGGCCGAGGTCCCTGTCGCTACTCAGGAGAACCTCGATAATGCTGTCGACGCTGCAAAGCGTGCCTTTAAGAAGTGGTCCAAGGTTCCTGCAGAGGAGCGACGCAAGGCTGTTCTCGCCTGGGCGGATGCCATTGATGCTGTCAAGGATGAGTTTAGAGATCTTCTCACTTCAGAGCAAGGAAAGCCTGTAAGAAATGTGTTGCCATTGAGGGTTCCACAGTGCTAAAGATATTCAGATCCCCCAAGCCCAAGGCGAAGCTGATGCTGCTGTCGCTTGGATCCGAGGAATGGCTGGCATTGAGCTTCCCGAGGATGTCATCGAGGACAGCGAGACTCGCACAGTCGTGACACGATACACACCCCTCGGCGTCGTCGCTGCCATAATACCCTGGAACTTCCCCCTCATGCTTGCCACAGCCAAGATCGCCCCAGCTCTGCTGACCGGCAATGTCATCATTGTGAAACCCTCGTAGGTCACACAACCTTCGGTATCAGTCCGTCGCTAACCGAGACATAGTCCCTTCACACCTTACTGCGGTCTCAAGCTTGTTGAGCTTGCACAGCAGTTCTTCCCTGCCGGTGTTGTGCAGTCGCTCAGTGGTGATGATAGTCTTGGCCCTTGGATCACTAGCCACCCTGGCATTGATAAGATTTCTTTCACTGGGTCTACTCACACTGGCAAGTTGGTTCTCCAGAGTGCGAGCAAGACTCTGAAGCGAGTGACTCTTGAACTGTAAGATTTTTCACTTTGATTTTTGAGTGAGCTTAGCTGATCGGTTTAGTGGCGGCAACGACCCCGCTGTCGTATTCCCTGATGTCAATGTTGACAAGGTTGCCGAGAAGGTCGCTTTCTACGCCTTCCTCAACTCGGGTCAGATCTGTCTCAACCTCAAGCGTATCTACGTCCACGAGTCCATCTACGACGAGTTCCGAGACGCCATGGTCAAGCACGTCAAGGCCTATGCTCTCGGTGACGGCTCCAAGCAGGGCATCAGCCACGGTCCCCTGCAAAACTCTATGCAGTACAACCGTGTCAAGACCTTCTTTGATGACATTGAGAAGCAAGGGTGGAAGGTTGCTACTGGTGGCAAGATGAACCCTGAGCCTAATGGTGGATACTTTGTTACTCCTACTATTATTGATAACCCTCCTGAGAAGTCGAGGATCGTTGTCGAGGAGCCTTTCGGTAAGTCACCACAGTGTCTGACAGCTCAACAAATATCTAACTAGATGTACCAGGCCCCATCCTTCCCCTCATGTCCTGGAAGACAGAAGAAGAAGTCATCGAGCGCGCCAATGACACTCTCCTCGGTCTCGGCGCCTCAGTATGGTCCAACGACATCAAGAAGGCCTCCCGCGTCGCCCGAGAACTCGACGCCGGCACCGTCTGGGTTAACAACCACTTTGACATCACACCCATGGCTCCCTTCGGTGGACACAAGGAGAGTGGTATCGGTACTGAGTGGGGTGCCAATGGTCTCAAGGGCTTCTGCAATGTGCAGACTCTATTTGTTAACAAGAGCATTGTGAGCTAGATAGATTCATAAGCGATTGAATATCAAGAACAATTTATCATTAAAGGATCGTCTCATGTGAATGCTGGTATGTGTACGCTCGAGTTCGAACGTAGTGTGCAACGTATGTGACTCTGCTGCTACATATCTCCGCATACGGCTAAATAGTATTTATCAGCGACTGACATGTGTATTTAAAGACTAGAAGAAACAAACGTCGTATAAGATATATTTTGGCTCTTTATTATCCACCGGGTAACTGGCGCATGATCAACTCATGCTTGGGTTGTCTTTACCCTCTACCTACCCCGATGTTTGCTTACTTTTCCTCTGCATTGTAATTGAGCATCCAAGAATTACAAATGTCGGATCTACAATAAGATTGGGCATAGGCGCATGGAAACCCAACGAATGTGCAAATGCTCGCATCGTCTAATTCTTCGCCCCCCTTTGGATCAGTGACGGTTATTGGGCAGGCCAAGCCTCTCCGAGGAATTACGGCAGGACGGCTGGAGTTGGAGCTCGTGTGGTATTACTCTTGGATATCTCGCACATTCTTCTCTTCATGAGCGCACAGCCCAGCTATCATGGTGTGCCTAGCGTAGGGACATGGGGGGCACCGTGGACCATGCTGCGGCCTGTCTTGTGCCCTACGCCCTGTGGACCTGGAGCTGAACTCAATGGCAAATGATGTATCGATGGTCAGCTCAAGAATTCAGCCTGCGTCCTTGGCACCGCCACAGCGGTTAGGCTGATTTGGTGGTGGTGAGAACAGGCCTATAACGATATGTGATGCAGCTTCTCATGGTATAAAGAGGTAATCATTAAATCAAAGGTATGAAATCGCTATAGCAATGCTTTGCTGTATCCAATTCTCGACAGCCTGATCTGAATTATGTGTCCTTATAATCCGTGTCTAGGCAATTACTGTGCCTAGAATCTTTCTCAGACGTCTCCTTTCGATCATTGCAACCAGTATGAGCGACCAAAGTCGAGATCCTGGGCCTGAAATGGCTTCACCTACCGCAGCTCAACTCTACGACTATCTCCCACTTCCACACGGCTCCCAGTTTATCCGGGTCCTCGATATTCCGGAAAACTGCTCGGAAACCGATGCGGGGCTGACTGGCTCCCTCCGGATCGTTGATCTCAAGGACTCGCCCAGGTTTACCGCTCTCTCGTATGTCTGGGGCAAGGCCTCAGGCAAATCAATCAACTGCAATGGATGTGATATCAAGATCACAGATTCCTGTTTCGAGGCCTTGTCTTCTCTGCGAGCAGTCCTTGGTAGTTTTACTATCTGGGTCGACGCTGTCTGCATCAACCAGAGGGACAATGATGAGAAATCGGCCCAAATACCCCTCATGGAGGAGATTTACACTTGGGCTGAAGCCGTCTACATCTGGTTGGGCCCCAGTACTGAAAGAACAAAGACGGCCTTGGACTATGTCAGAGTCGCGTCCCGACATCGCTTACTTACCATGGGTACTCCGTGGAGGAACGGGAGCCGGCCAATAACGCTCTTGCAAGAGCGGATGCGAACTCTCAAGGGAATCTTCACACTGTCGTACTATATTATATCTTTCCCTTGTACGTCTGTTGCATCTTGCACGACCCCTATGTTATGTGCATAAATGCTAACTAACAATGCATAGTCCTAGTGATATTCCGAAACACCTGCTCAATATTCCGAGCCATCTACTCAATATTCCGAGAGACCGACTTAAAAAGTCCGAGAGACCGACGTACTACCAGAGCTTTCTTGTGACCAGGCCTCCTTCTTAGAGCTCGTGGACCGAGCCTGGTTGAAAAGATCATGGACTTTTCAAGAGATTGCACTAGCCTCTAACCCTATCTTGGTTTTTGGTCAAGAGCATATACCCTGGCTGCAATGGTATGAGGCCCTTATCTGGGTCTCTGACCTAGAAGCCATTTATACCAGAAATCTTGGGCTTGTGCCTGGAGATCCCGCGTTCCCTTACAACAAGCAAAAACGATGTTGTCGATGACGAAACCGCGTCTTGGGAACCTTTCAAACACTGGATGTCGCTTTGCAAAGTCTGGCAGACTCTTCCTCGTCCGTGTTACTGGAACGAGAACCGGTTTCGCAAGGTGCTGGATGATGTAGGGGCCATCAGGGATCATTGTTCCGTTGAAGAATACTCGAGAGCATTGGATGCCCATTGGGCCGTATGCTTTATGATATTTCCCAGCTCGATAATCGTCACATATATATTGTTGCTTAATTGCCTCCCCGATTTCTCAGATGTCGCCTCACCATTGTTCGTTGGGCCACTTGTCGGGGGAACCGTGTCAGCAATCCTGTTACTTTTTTTCTGGTGTGCGAGCTTTGCCTACTACGACTGTCTTTCGCCGGGGTATGGGCTCATTTATGCGACCAGGCGCATGGGCTCTGAGCAGCGGAACCATCTTGTCGGGCTTGTACGAGCTATTCGAGAACGCGAATGCACTCAGAAAAAAGACCGGGTGTTTGCCGTTTGGGGCATCTTGCAGCGGCTGGGTATCCATCAGCTGGCACCCAACTACAGAAAGTCAACGGGACAAGTTTACCGCGATGCTTTTGCTGGCTTGGTAGAATGGCGCCCGTCATTCATCAACCTGCTTCTCGATACCGGCTCGCGTCTTCCTGATGCCCCCAGCTGGGTTCCTGACTGGAGTACCATCACGGAGAGAAGCTGGCTGTCGTCTTCGTATGTTTACGATCCAATCCAATTCCCAAGACGGTTTGAGAAGAGCTTGTCGATCTCGATATCTGGAGACACACTATCGGTCCAAGCAGCGTTGCTTCGTACTGCGATGTACTGCACGGTCTCATTTCACAAAATCCAACTTGATTCAGCAGGAGATGCGATGCCTGGGATGCAAGAGAGCCTCCTGCACAACACCCAAATCCTGTGCCAATGGGTCATGAGGGTCAGACGAGACATACTTGTGGACAGCACCTACAACTCTGTGGCACTAGGTGTTCTTAGCACACTGAACAGGTGTCCCACTGCCCCATCCAGTATGAATGCGGATGGACGGCGGGTGTTCAATAAAGTGTATACGACCATGATGCGGTACAGCGGCAAACTGAGAAAGGAGTTGGAAACCATGACTGGAATAGTCCCAGTGACAAGAACAACTCTGGAGGACATGGCCGCTGACAAGGAGTGTTTGGACTTTCTCATCAAAGCCTTCAACAAACTAGCAGACAAACGCAACTTGTTCTTGTGTAGTAATGGATGGATTGGTTCAGGGCCAGACAGCATGCACGAAGACGACACGATTTCCCTTATCAAAGGGGTAGCCGCCCCGATGATTCTTCGGCGGCAAGGCGATGGCTCTCTGAGAGATGTGTACACCGTTCTTGGACCAAGCTTCATCGAGAGCTTGATGGGCTTGGATGTGGAGGATTTGGAAAAGATGGAACTGTGTTGGAAGCAGGTTGACTTGGTCTGAGGCTAAAATCAAATCGGAGGGGTCGCTTGACTGTGTTCGGGATTCATTTATAGGCGCCGTGGCATCTTGTAGAAGCGTCCTGTTCTCGAATTAGAAAACCATCTTTAACCCATGGTGCCTTGTCTGCAGCTACAGCTTGAGTACTTCGCCTCTGTCTATAGGTGAGCTATGATTATATCCAACAAAGGTCCGGGAAGTGAATACCAACGTTATCATGCTCACCCACCGCTGTCTGGGTGAAATACTGACGTGTGCCATCAGACTGTTTGGTCGAGGAAATGTTCGGTAGCTGTGTGTGCTGGTTGGAGCACCTTATGGTCTCTGGAGAACGAACTAGCAAATACTCAGTTATTTTTAGGGCATTCATCACTGGCGTTGTGGTAGGCCAGCTGCCGGCACTGCTCGCCAGATGCAGACGTAAACTGTTTTCTTCCCTCGACCAAAACCTCCCTCGCCCCCCCTCGCCTCAGCATCTTTGACCTTCTCCCCACATCATCTTCCCGGTCACAGATTGCCTTCCACCATCTGTCACCAACCGCCAAGATGGATACCAGAGACGTCTCGGAGAGTGACGAGTTCATCTCGCACATGAACCGGATCAAAGCTGCCGCTGCAAAGGCAAGCCAGCGAAAGGGTGAGATGGTGACTGATCATCCTCCCCAGCAGAAAGTTATTGCCGACTACTACGAACATTTCTGCGCTGAGAAGACCCCCTCGAAGAAGGATGACAACAAGGTCAATATCACTACTACCCTGATTCCCTCTCCTTACCTGCCCTGCATCGTCCCCGCCAAGGATCTCGAGGAGATGAAGATCACGGAGATGAGACTGGAGACTCACCACCGTGGGAAGAAGGTCACCTTGCGCGTGCTGACCCCGCCTGAGCGGATGATTGGCATCATCGCCATCGCACAGGATGAGCAGGGAACTGCCGTGCTGCTTCAGCTCTACCAGCAGCCCGCCGAAGAACTGGTCACTGGGGTCGAGATCCTTCGCCCTGGTAAGATTTGCATCATCAAGGAGCCTTACTTCAAGCAGACTGGAAACGGTACCTACTCTGTCAGGGTTGATCACCTTGGCGACATCATCTGGCTGACCGAGGGCGATGAACGCATTCCCTCTCACTGGAACAACTCCGGTGCCATCTTGAACAGCGACAGCGCTAGCATTCGCCTTCAGGGCAACTATGCTGTGGAGAATGAGAACTGGGCTGTTGCTCAGCGACTGTATGCCCGCCAGAATCGAGTTTGGGCCTGCGCTCAAATCTCTTGTCTCTCTGGGACCCTTCGCTAACTTTGGAACAGGTACTCGATGGCTATTCAGGCAGCAAAGACGCCTGAGGAAAAGCAGCTTGCTTCTTTGAACCGTTCTCTGACGAACCTGAAGCTCGGTCGACCCGAGAAGGCCCTGTCGGATGCCGCCCACGGTCACGATCCTGCTGCCCCAACTGAGAAGTCTCTCTTCCGTGAGGCTCGAGCCCTCTACGAGCTCAGAAACTTTGACCAGAGCATGGCCAAGCTCAAGCTCCTGGCCGAGTCCTACCCGGAGAACAAAGCCGTTGGTCCAGAGATGAAGCGTGTTACGGTCAGACTCAACGAGCAGCAGAAGGGCCAGTACTCTTTCGCCCGGATGTACAAACAGTCGGAGATGAACCCTCCTCTCATCGACTGCGCCGACTTTTCCGCCCCCGTCGAAGTTCGCACCTCTCCCGGTCGCGGTCAGGGAATTTTCACCACCAAGGCCGTCTCTGCTGGAGAATTGCTCATCTGTGAGAAGGCATTCGCTTACAGCCATGTCAACGAAGATGACGATTCGGTCAATCTCATGTTGAACATGGAGACGGACAAAATGATTGTTGGTGGCCAGGCTATTCTCTTGCCTCAGATTATTCAGAAGCTGTTCCACAACCCTGAGATGTCTCGTGGGTTTTTTGATCTGCACCACGGGGATTACCAGTCGGTCACCGTTACTGAGTGTGATGGAGCTCCCGTCATCGATTCGTAAGTCATATTCAAATACGAGTTAACCAAGCTAATCAAGAGTCAGCTTCCTGGTCGAGAGAATCATTACCCTCAACTCCTTCGGCTCCCCCCGAACCAGCCGCGCATCCTTCGAAAAGTCCATCACCCAGCGTACCCAGGAGACCTTCATGGATCCATTGTGGAACTGAGCCTTGTCCAAGTCGAGGTTGCTTCCTGCTACAGCGTACACATCCTTGCCGATGGGAGTGATTCCAGTGAGTGCGTTGACGCCTTCGATACTAGCAACGACATGGGCTTCAGGGCTCTTTTTGAGAAGGATCGAGCGAGTAGATTTGGCCTTGGCTGATGGTGTTGAGGATGAGGTTTCCGTTTGGTCTCACAGCGATGTTTTCGACAAACACGCCCGGAATCTCAGCCAACTGCCTAACACGAGGCTGGGAGCTTGTGTTGCGGGTAACTGGAGACGCTGAGACGCTAGTGAGAAGACTGGCAAAGATGGTCGAAATTGCAGGACGCATGGTGGCTGGTTTGTTTAGTGTTTAGTGAGTTTGAGTTGCTGTTTTGATAATGCTTTCAGGACATCGTCGGCCAACCTTCAACTTATACGCCAGGTTTCTGCCCAGAGTCTGCTCCGTGCATCTCATCCACGGACCATGCTGACAATTCTTCAACCTGGTTCAGGGTCTCTCCTTGCTTAACTCCGTCGCCATCCATGTCACATCGTCAAATCCTCCAATGTCAAGAAAGGGTTAAGCTTAAAAAGCTCGGGGAGAAGTTCACCCCAC
This sequence comes from Fusarium oligoseptatum, assembly GCA_003946995.1. Lineage (NCBI taxonomy): Eukaryota > Fungi > Ascomycota > Sordariomycetes > Hypocreales > Nectriaceae > Fusarium > Fusarium oligoseptatum. Next base: position 101,782 of record NKCK01000036.1, read on the forward strand.
ATCTGGTGCCCGGAGTTTATCGCTTAATCGCGAGAATTGGGTAATATGGCTCACCTCCACGGAGTTGGTCCATTAGTCAGGGGCCTCGGATATGTCAGCTTACCTAGGTACTCTTTATGCCTCTGTGACGAAAGATATAACCCAGCTTGGCTGCGGTACCTATTGAAAGATCTTTCACTTCTGCCGTAGTGGCTTAGCGACAGAACCGGATCTCGTCTTTCACTCTTCGAGTCATGCCGTTTGCCATATGTGTTTGCCAGAGGTAGGCAGAATTAGCAAACAAAGGTGCACTGACCATTTGCAATCCATCTTCAAAGGGTACTGCAGGAAATATGCACTTTCAGGAAGTCAGGTCATCAGTATCGCCATGGCAAAGAGAAGAGAGTAAGCCCCCAAGAGCCGAGGATTGTCAATAACTCTGTGATGGCACGAGACAACGGAACTCCTCGCAGTGTTTTTACCACATCTATTTTAGGAGCTATAATTAAGGTAAGGTGGCAGTGGCGGGTGTACCTGTTGCTAGTAAACAATCAGGCTGCGGGTTCGCTCCCTCTAATTGGCGGCAATCCCTTGGCATTGTGACTAGCGTTCAGCTAGCATCACGGCGGTTGGTTATCTTGATGCAGCTGAACTGAAGAATGCCTACCAAGTGGCTAACTGCGCTGCATGAGGCAGTGGCTGCAGCGGCAGGGCCTCAACACTGCCATGGACCTGCACCTTTAAGGATGGTATTTCCCCTTCCCCGCTCTCTCGATCGTACTGGCTCGCTTCTCTTCAATTACGTTCAAACTCTGAGCCATGCCTGACAGTATGAACCTGTGCCAGGGATCAGTGCCGGCTACCGGCGATAGGGGCCCGTTTACATCAGCACCAAGAAACGAAACGTACAAAGAACCGGGCAACAACAAGCAGACTAAAGATGGCCAAACCAATGATGGGGAACCACTGCCTAGGCCGGCGTCTCCGGACCAGATCCAGCAATCAACTGAGCTAGAGCCCTTCATTCCATCGACCAAACAAACAGACAGCCTTTCGTCCACAACTTGTGTCTCTGCAAGCACTCCGCCAACTCTCGTTCCGTCAAGGGCCAGGTCTCTCCTCAAAATTTGGACGCTTGAAGCGGCATCTCTATTGCTGAGCTTCTCATGTTTCATTTGCAAGTATATGGCCATACGTGTCTTCCATACTGTCGCTAATATGCTCTGTCCCCTAATGCAGTGGTTGTTGTCGTACTCGCCCACTTCGACCAGAAGGGCTTACCCGACTGGCCTCTCAGCATCACCCTCAACTCATTCCTCGCCTTCTTCACAACTTTGATCAAAGCAACGTTCATGCTACCCGTTTCTATGGCCATAAGCCAGACGAAGTGGAGTTGGTTCCTTCAAGACCGGCCGATTTACGACTTTCATATCCTCGATCAGGCTAGCAGAGGATTACGTGGCTCGTTCATGCTGCTATGGCGAGCTCGCTTCAAGAAGTTTGTCGCCCTCGGGGCCTTTATCGTCATCACGAGTACCATCACCTCTCCTATCACGCAGCTTGCCATCAGCTACCCCATGAGGGACCGAGAAGTTCCAGGTGGTGCCTATGTCAGAGCCGTCCAGAAACTCGAGACACCGGGGGATTACATGACCCAGACGACGATGAAAGCTGTTCAATTGGCGATAGCTTCGGACCTTACAGGACTCAATAGTTCCATCTCCCCCCTTCAAGCTTCCTGCTCGACTGGCAACTGCACATTTGACCGCTACCACACACTAGGAGTGTGCGTGAAGATGGCGAATATATCATCTCACCTGAAGATCGAAAGCTTCCGCGATTTAGAATCGGCAAACATTAGTGTACGATACCCCGATGTTTTGGAGGAGAGCCTGCAACCTCCTGGATCCAAGATATGGAAGGCATCTCTTTTCGATGATTTTTACTTGGCGCACACTGACCCAACTCCGCTGTTCACCACTATGTTGAACGGAAACGACACCTTTGGATTTCGTCACGATATGAATGTGCTACGGTCGAGAATAGCGTCGTTTGCTCTCATTTTTAAAACCTTGGCCTACACTGACGAAGGATTAACTGAGGATGACGTTCTGTCACGTACCACTGGAATCTTGAGACCAGCTAATAGCTCCTGGTACGAAGCTTGGGAGGTCTTCATCCATCTATGCGTCCAATCCTACGACACCACGGTCCAAGCAGGTGTTGACGAAACGCGCATGGTGAGCTCGATAGCTTTACCTGTGGAGCCTGAGGACAGAGTCTTTGTGGATATTGACTGCCAATACCCGTGGGCTGACCCGGATCGAGTATGCAACGGAAAGGAAAATCTAAGGAATAACACGCTCTTTCTTCAAGGCCCAGCACACGATTCCCCACGTCCAGGCTCAAAACCGGCAACCTTCAGTGCCAATTATTTCTCTTTGGAACTTGTAGCGCTGAAACTGAGAGAAAGTCTCATGGGTCTGGTGCTCACATATTATGAGGATTCAGATATTTCAAAGCCCGTCGCCGTGACCATGACAACCTCTGATGTTATAACAAATCTCTGGTATTATGTGCTATATAACGGACAAGGACTTCTCAACCATACCCTCCGTTTCAACAGGCTCAACAATCTTTATCTGAATATCGCGACTTCATTATCTTCAGTGTAAGCAACCCTCAATTTTACTCTCCAGCTCGTTAACATGATCGGGTCGGATAATACCAATGCCTTGTTATTGACTTTAAATACTAGAATGCGTCGAGAGGATCTTTCTTATGTGCAAGGCGTTGTCAACATTACGGGGAAGGCCTGGGAAGCAGAGTCATATGTACAAATCCGATGGGGATGGCTTTCATTTCTCGCGTTTGAGCTTGTTCTTGCAGCTACCGTCCTCGCCCTCACAATCGCCGCTCAGAAGAGCAACCAGATATCAGACCGAGAGAGTTACGACATGGTTTGTGACCTCAAGGACTCTTCCCTAGCGGCCTTGGTTGCGCTCGACAATGACTCTCGAGGCGTGGTGGGAGATGGACTTGGACCGATTAATGGGCTGGAAAAGACGGCAAAGGAGGTGCATGTGAGGTTGAGAGGGAATAGGCTCGTCGCTGTTGACGCGACTAATGGCATTTAAGGCGATTTTGCGTAGAGACCGTGAGCAACAGACGGTGGCTGGCAATATCTGCAGGTAGATCCAACAACAATCATTAACGCATGGCGGCACTACCCCAAAGCACCGCAAGAGCTTACCCTCTTCCCTTGCCCTGACGCGGCTAACTTCTACTGTCCAAGGCAATGGCCTGAGTGATGAAATCCTTGACGGTTTGGCGAAATGTGCGATACTCATATCCGAGTTCTCTCCCAGCTGTTTCTCCGTCTAGACTCTTGCTCTCGTCGATGACCTGCTCTTCCAGCTTGATAACATCCTTCAACTGCGGAAACTCTTCCACCATCAGCTGAGCTGCCAGTCCATACGAGAACTTTTCAGGCGCAGTCGGCGTGAATCGCTTTCCTCCAGCATCTTTCACCAGCAGAGCCTGAACATGTGCAGTCGCAAGGTCGCGGACGTCGATCCAGAACGGGACCCTTGACACAGGCAGAGGAGAGATTCCTTTGGCGACAGACCAGAGAACCGCATTCGACTCATTAAGTTTGTTGATCCCAGCAATCGGATGAACAACAGGCCCAAACGTCATTGGAGGACAAAGAGTAACAATATCAAAGTGTGGCTTGCGTTCCTCAACAAACTTCCATGCTTCAAGCTCTGCAAACTTCTTGGAGCCTCGATAGGCAATCACTGCATCGCTTGTGGGGGCAGCAGCTTCTTCGTAAGTGAGTGGGTTCCAATCTTTACTCGTGTATGCATATGGACCTTTTCGTGCAATGTCGACGACAGATGCGAATGAGGAGGTGATGACCAAGCGGGAGATTGCAGGGTTTGTGGTGCAAGCTTCCAAGATTGCCCGAACACCGTTGATCGCGGGGATTATTAATTCTTTTTCATTATCGGTCGTATCGTAAGTAAATGGCTACAAACAAGTCAGCTGCGTTCACATGGGAAAGGTTCATGAAATGACAAACGCTGGCAACATGTATGACGCCATCAACACCTTGAACGGCCTCTTCCAGTCCGCCATGGTTCTCGAAATCCTGGATCTGAACAAACTCGAGATTTCCAGCATGCTGAGTGCGAACTTTGATCATTGCATTCCCCTTCTCTATCGACCTTGTTGCCCCACGGACTTTAATCCCGCGTTCCAGTAAAGTGTCGACGACATGGGCTCCGATGAAGCCAGTGGCTCCTGTGATGAGGACGAACTTGCTACCATAAATCGTTAGTTGAGATGTAATAAGTGTTTGCCTAAGACTTACTGGGCTTCCAAAGACATGACGCGTGAAGTTATATGAACTCAACTGCGTGCTGCACCCATCCGCAGCTCTGTGGTCGTTTTAAGGCCCCCCCAACCCCCACGCGTTGGGGGTGGACCTCGTCTCGGAGACTTCTCCGAGCTCTTTCAACTACCTACCAACCGTTCAGTTCATATCGTATGATGATGCAACTCGTTATTGTATATCGAATATTTCTTCAATCCCATCACCATGTGGGCTCGCTCCGATCCTCTGTCGGCAAACCATGAAACCAGGCCGATATGAACAGGCTTCCCTTGTTCATAGCACAACGTATTTCGAATCAACTATGTTGGATATGATCATCTCTTCAGCCCTCACTTCCTCATGCAATATCGGTGTCAGCATGTGAACCACATTCTTACTCAGATCGCCCGGAAGCGGCCATTAAAGCTTAAACTAAGAACAGAATGACATAATGATGATCATCGGCCAAGATGACACTGCCATTAAAATCCCAGGCTCATTCCTTGCCCACTAACTTCATCTTACACCTCCAGTCTCTGTGAACCACGATGGGCTATCTACTACTCAGCGGAGGCACAGTCCTCCTCCACGGCGAGAACGACAAAGTCACCGCTCGAAAAACAGACATTCTCATCGAAGGCGATCGCATTTCCAAAATCGAGCCTCCCGGTGACGCCGACATTATCGATTGTACAGACAAACTCATATCGCCTGGCTTCATCGACACGCATCACCATGTGTGGCAGGCTCCTCTCAAAGGACTCTTTGCCGATTGCACGTTTTCGCAGTATCTGGGAATCAGTGGGTACTATTTTGAAAATCACATGGCAAACACTGAATTATTTAGGAACTGTGGCCAGCAAGTACTTCACCGCTGAGGATGGTTTTTGGGGGAACCTAGCCGGGTGTATGGAGGCTATCGACGCGGGCACGACGACGGTGCTTGACCATGCGCATCTCAACTGGAGCCGGGAGCACAGTGAGTCTTTGAACCTAATGCCAATGCTCCCCTGACCATTTTCTAGGCAAGCACGCCATAGCTGGGACCATCTCTTCGGGGATTAGATCCATCTTCGCGTACACCCCAACAGTTCGTCTTAAAGAGCATGAGCCACAACTCAAGTTCGATGATAAACCAGTGGCGGACTGGGTCATGGATATGTTTGAAGAGCTAGCAAAGTCCGATGCATTGAACGAGAAGACCTCGCGAGTCAAACTGGGGTTCGGCTTCGATTATTACTTCCTCCCGAAGGATACAGTTATAGGGCTGTTCAAAAAGGCTCGATCGCTCGGGGCAAGCGTCATCACATCTCACTGTAACATCTTCAAGGGCGACATGTCCATCGGCGTGCCGGCTCTACTGAAGAAGTATGATCTTCTCGATGATAAGGTCGTGTTTGCACATGGCGGAAGTATCCGACCTCACGATGCAAAGTTGCTTCACGAAGCAAACGCCTATGTGTCTGGTACACCCAGCACAGAACAATCAATGGCCGTTGGCCCGTCGGTTTGCTTCCGCGATGACTTGCCTGGGATGGACAAACTTTGCTCTCTAGGCATCGACTGCCACTGCGCAACCAGTTCAAGTATAGTCAACGAGATGCGTATGGGTCTACAGTTCGCTCGCGGCCTTGACAGCAAGGAACACCTCATTAAAGGCAAACTACCCGACGACGTGTTTCACAAGGTTGAGGAAGTGTACAACATGGGAACCATCCAAGGCGCACGAGCCTTGGGCATGGAGGAAGACATCGGTTCGCAGTTGGCAAGAAAGCCGACTTAACCGTCATCAATGCCATGAGTCCCGCCATGTTTGGAGCTGCCCAGCAGGATCCTATTGGTGCAATCGTATTTCACTCCGGAATCGGAGATATAGATACGGTTATTATAGATGGGCGAGTACGTAAGCTTGACGGAAAGTTGCGCTGTGTGAAACAATTTGAGTGGAAGGACGGAGGGTTCATCAAGGGGAGTAAGGAGTTGACCTGGCCTGAGGTCGCTGAAAAGACTCTCAAGATTCAGAGGCGACTGGTGAAGAAGATCTCGGAGTATGATACTCGAAGGGTGGGCGATCAAGTGGCCAAGATGATCAATGTCAAATAGAACCGGGCAAGAAGCCTCCTTGTTAATGTCCACTTTCGATTTTCCAGGATCCAGTGAGCCATCATCATCACTAAAAACACAAATACTACGTCGCCATCGGGAGAATGATCAACGAGTTCGGTTGCTCATCGTGAGCCATCCTTGCCATAGTCGCATACGCCATTACCATCCCTTCAACTGTTCCATCCCAACGCGCCAGCACCTCTGTAAACTCTCAAATAATCATCATAGTAGAAAAATTCATGCAGCGGTAAACCAAAATTCGATTCAATTATGCTTCCGGATACTTCTCCCGCCATCGTCTACAATACTTGTCGCCATCTTCACCTGATACCGGATCTACGATTAAAATGTCAGTAACTACGACTCATACAACCCGTTACGAGATAAACTTACAAACGCGATATGTAGCTGGTTGACCCTTGCTCTTTATCCGCAAAACTCGAACGCGTCTATTGTTTTTCGTCGCAGCGCGTTGAAACCTCGTATCGAACTCCGTCATCGTCATAGGCGACCTCAGGACCATCTCCTCCCAAAACAATCCGTATCCTCTCGGTAAAGTCGTCGAATATCCGCGTGATGAATAATAGAATTTGATTTGTGAAACTGGGAGCTGGTCGCTGTGTGATCTGGTCGTGTGTATGCGATTGAGATGGCGTCTTTTCCAGCCCGAAAACAACTTGGTCGTGGGAATCCTCCACTCTCTCCACTCTGAGAACCTTGGTGACTTTTGGGCTCCAATCGCTAGAATAAGGTAGGGCGTAAACCACTGGCAGCAAAACCGCCAACACAGTAAAGAACTTCATCTCGGAAATTTGTTGTAGTCACACAGAATAAAGCGAATATGACGAGCAACCAAGAAATCCGGCATTCCCGGAGCATTTATACGCATTCAGTCACTGCCCCAGACTCCGCCCGACACAGTCATGCGACGAAGGATTCAAGCCTTTCGGCAGAGATTGGATAACCCGTATAGATTGGTCGATCTCCGTCTGACAGGGATCTGGTGGCTGAGTCGCACCAGGATGATATCTTTGACAAGCGCACGGTACAGAGCATGAAGAGGTTAGAAGTAACAGTGATTCGGCGATAACTACATTAGGAAACGGCCGGATCTGTTGGTTGCTGTATTTAAAGTCACGTACGACCCTTTGTTTTTTCGTCGCCAAGTAATGAATCGCAGCAGAATTGGGGAAAATGCTCAGCATGACAGTGGACGGCGACATGGATGTTACCCCCCCAAGCCCTGTTTCATCGCTGACAAAAGGGCCTGTGATGCTGAAAATAGCCAATGAAGGCTAGCAGAAGAACCTGGTACGCACGAGCAAATGAGATTGACAGATGTATTGCAGGGGTGTAATCAGTGTCACCAACGTCGTCTGCGGCCTCAGTCTGACGATGAGAGATCCAACTGATGCAGAGTTAATAAATGCGAGGGAAATGTCTTTCATCTTTCGCAGTTTCCAAAAATGTCGAGGACCAACAGATCTTTCCATCTCGCTCTCGGTCAGCGCGATGAAGCCATCCAACAACACCAACACAACCCTGCTCGAGATCGGGTCTGGACCGTCTTGGCATACTCGTACCGTAAGAGCCAAGCCCCTTCCTTCTAGCCCCGTTTTCCCTTTTCTCCTTGGCACAGTTTGTCCCGTAAGACCGTCATCATACCGCTCCCTGTCCAGCTGGTCTTGTCCAACAGCTTTCTCAAGTCGGGCACAAGCCACTTCGCCACTTGTTCCAGACGTGGACGCGTGCATGTTTTTATTCCCGTCGTTTGTCACTGCGCGCCTTTGACTGGCTGTTTAAGACGCGGGGTGCTTGAACCATCGGAAGAGGCGCACCGTTCGATTTCACCTTTGTTGTCCACCGAATGTTGAGTAACCTCACATCATTGGATGTTCAAGCCACCAAAACATTCTGCTTGACAACATCCGGGGTATCATTAAGCCCAGCTCTCGATGTCTTACTCGCCAAGGCGGTTTCGAGCGCAGCTCTGCCGGTTGATCCGCTATGCACGTACTCATGTAGCCTATTTCGTCGACCTTGAACCTAAACTAGACCACTGCATACACAGATCAAGTCCCGATCACAGCTACTTTTTATTTACCAATCATTAAACGCATTCAGTCATGTCACCTATGCATATCTGTGGAGAAAGAACCCATGTCAAGATTGATCAACGCTGCTCTAGTATGCATACTCCAATAGACAACTAGCTATGAATCACCCATGTTGTCCAACAGAAAAGCACCCCCCTGCACGCTCAAGTAGACGCTCAAAATGTACCAGACCTCGAATGATGCCGGTGAGGAGCCTCATTCGATCCCCCCTCTGACTCCAAAAGTCCCGCAACTGCCGGACTTGACGATGGAGCTGAAGGAGCAATCTCATGTTTGGTCTGGGTGCCGAGCTGGCCATCGGCAGCTCCGTCATGGTGTTGAATAGAAAGATCGGCTAGCCATTGTTCGACATTTGTGGGCTGTGTAGTGGATGGTTCATGAACTTCATCGCCATCTTTATCGCCGACAGGCAGGGGTTCATCGGCTTGCGAGGGCTGTGGAGTGGATGATTCGTCAACTTCATCACCTTCCTCATCGTCGGCTGGCAGAGCAGCATCTCCCGAACTCCAAACATCAGGCCTGGTGATCAAGTCGAAAAAGAGAGGCAAACGGTTCAGGAACATTTGCATCTCCCCAGTTGCCTGTAACACGCTCAAACCCTCGTCTTGGACCAAGCGACGTATCATGCTGCTCCTGAGTTCGGACCCACGACGTTGGGCAAGACTCAGGATCTCGGGGAGGAGAGGAACACATGGGGCCGGAATCGTTCGGTGAGTAGGAAAGGCTAACCTGTACATCCGCTGCCATCGAACCGCTATTGTTAGAGATCTCCTCTGGGACACGGATATCATGCGGTTGATGATGCGCCTGGGCCGGTGTTGCGGTTTGATACATGGGAAGGGTACCAGGCAATTGCATTCGTGAACCTCTTTGAGATGCTATCTGTCAGTCAAAGTCAGCACGAACACTGCCTTCGGCCAATGCAGTAGTATTTCGAACCTCATTTTTTCCATTGTCATCATACCCACTTCGCACTCACAGCGTTCAGGGACTCCACCACGTTCGAAAAAGCAGGCGAGTCGAAATGGGTACATCTTGGCGGCTATTTGTTGATGAACGAGAGTATTTGGTGACAAGAGTAGATAAACTGATGGAAAGTGATGGTTGGTGATGGCGAAAGTTCAAAGTGTGATGCTGGTGAAGGATGTTGATGTAGAGTTGAAGTTCCCCACGCCCATCATTTCGAGCGAGGCCCCAAAATCGGTTCCATCCGAGAGAGAGAGAGAGGAGCTTCGAGGGAAACTGCAGCGCGGGGAAGGAGTAATCCCTGAGCAGAGCCTCAAGTGGATAGGTAAGGTGAGTTGGCAACCGCCAGTTGGCTTATGCAGGCGACATCCTTGCCAACACCTCCAAGTGATCCGGGTCAATTCAACCCTGTTGACTGTGCCTTGGCTCTGTCAAGGAAGTCCTAGTGGCGTCGTCAATCATCCCCAATCAAGACATGAGAATCGATATCTGCGATGTTTCGACAGCTTCCGCCGCCTCCGATGCGACGTTGTAGTACACCTACCTTAGTAGCCGGGCGAGAGTCCGCGATGCATGCATGCCACCGCGCCGGTAAGATCCAATGACGGCATGTCCTTGGCTCCGGGAAGCTCGTCCGAGCATCATACATCCTTGTCCGATTCCCCCTCGAAGACTTGGGACGCCCAATGGTGCTTGGTCTTGAGGGGGGCTGTGGAAAGGAACTGTATTTTGTCTCAGTCTCTTCTCGACCGGCGAGTATTGAGAGTGCGCATTCAGAGCGCGCGTGGGTGAGTTTCCCCCTTGGTTCGGGGGTCTCCGGCAGTTCATAAGAACTCGCATCCTCCTTTGCTCGGTGCGGTTCGCCGACCTGCCTTCTCATTATCCATTCCGATTCCGAAGTGGATGGTTGCCTCGACACTTGTGCACATTGAGATAGCGTTGCACCTAGCACACACAAAGGATAGAAGAAAGAAGACCAAAGAATGTGAGTAACTTGCTTGGCCATCGGTTGAGGCGCCCCTCAGAGGACTGACTAGAAATGCAGTGCAAGGAACTCTGAAAGCGACACTGCCAAACATGGCCTCAGCTCCAACACAGCTCTTGCTGCGCCGACTCCTCAAGTCTGGCGGCCCATCAACTGCCCATGGCCGCTCAGCCATGCGCCTCGAACCGCCCTCTGTCAACGATCGAATCGAAGAAATGAACACCCAACTCAGAGCCCTCGAAGTCCAACTTGGACACAAGGGTCAAGACCCAAAGGCAGCCGTCCAAGACCTCGAGTACCATAAGATGTACCGTGACTTGAAAGACATTGCAAGGGGTGGCTAGGCATCGTCTGCGCTTGCAAACAATCTCCTTCTCGTCCTCAAGGACATGGCGTCAGGGGCGGAGCAAAGGTGTTATGCGCGGGTACCGGCTATGCCAACAGACAAAACGACACCGGATGAAGGGCTCGGATCAAGGGAATTAGAAAAAGGGTGTACAAGGATTGTTTTTTGGGGTGTTTAATCGTTCAAAATCGGGAGGCTTTCTCGGCAATAGAGTAAAGATAGTGTAAACATCGTCGTTTGTGCGTGCTCAAACATGACCGAGGTTGATTTCTTGCCATAGGGAGGCCATCATGTCTCTATCAACCTCTCTGTATTTCGCATTTGCGTTCAAATTTACAATTACATTAATCGCAATTGCGATGAATGCAATTGCGATTGTGATTTCAGCCTCAGCCTGATTCTCCCCTCCACGAGTACTAAAGATGCTGTGAAGGACGCCTCGCGCGACCACAGCCTGGTTTCGGCAAACGGGCATTTCCGTCGGTAAACGGCGCGTTCCGTCGGCAGAACTGTCATACGAATGCTGTGTTGCCTACAGAGCTTGGCTGCAGCTTTCAAGCCACTGTCACACAAAACCTGATGTGCTGCCAGCGAGCCACGTATGGTGATATCCTTGCCGCTGAGCCGCACTGGATTGACACAAGCATTATAGGATTGGATGTCGGCTACGACACATCTCCCAGTTTACGCGTATGGCTGGAGTGAGCCTGCCTTGTGCTTTGACGTCTGCGTTGGACGTTATTCACTGTTCTTGGCGAGGTGCATGATCAGGGCGTGATGAATCCCGTGCAGTGGGGGGTGACACATTTGGCAACCATTGTCACGGTACGCCTATCAACGCTTTTCCAATGTTAATCATGTCTTCGATCATTGGAAGAAACCTAACTAACCACTTATTCAGTGGCCTGAACTGCGGACGAGGTGAGGCGCTGCAACTCCATGCCCACAGAAGCAGCCTCGACCAATTTGTCAGGGGTTTTTGCAGAGGCTAACACTCTTTTCAACACTTCTCTACTACGTGTGTGCGGATCAAGTGAATAAAAAGATAATCATATTCACAGAAGTGAAAGTAACAGACAGCCTACGATGGCAAAAAGAGATACGACCAGCAAAAAAGATGCGTGTTTATATAGGAAAAGCCCGATGCGGGGGTCGAACCCGCAACCTTGAGATCGCGTACTCTCTTACACTTAGATGCGCAAGATAAGAGTCTCACGCTCTACCGATTGAGCTAACCGGGCCCAATCTGTTTTTGCACGAGGGCTTCAAGATTGGCGTCAAGACTGTGTTTGCCGGGCGTTGCTGGCATCGAGTGGCCTCGACTTCGCAGTTTGGTATAATCAAGCAAGCTGGACAGCTCCTTCACGAATTCCTCAGAAGTAAATCAAGGGTAGCATAAGTAAAGTATTATTCTCGCTTTGTAAGCGTCAATACCAGGAACCTGACCCTCCGTATAGGTAACCTCTCGATACACCATTTCGCAGAACCACCACCTTTCACAACGGCCTGCCAAGATTCCAGACAATTTTCAGCCACCTCGAACGGCCAACTACATCTAATGCTGAGTATTGGCGTATCTTCCATCACTTCATAATTAAAGAACCCGACGTGACTGTAACTGGTGTTGTACAGGACCAAGAACCTCAGCCTGGGCATTCGGTGCACTGCGCCGACTGCCATGCTAATCAAGTGGCTATTTAGTCCAGGCAGCTCGTCGATAATCATCTGCTGTGATCGTAGAAATAGATGTTGTAGGTTGTGGCATTGGTGGGTGATGGCCCTGAAGAATGTAAAAGCGTCAATGCTATAGTTGATGGAGAGGCGCGTCAGGAGTTGGCATCGGAGGGCCAGGCCCGACCCAAGTTCCGCAAGATACTGGTTAGGTCGACGGTGAATTCTGAGAGGTCGTAGTTGAGTAATGCGAATGTCGTTCAATGATGACGGCCAGGTCGATATGGCTTTTGAAAGACGGTCGTCAAAATCTTGCTTCATCTTCCGGTGCGCACGAGGCCAAACCTCCCAGATAAACGTCGTGAGAGCTGAGAGACAGTGTATGATCTCGCTAATCCCTCGAGGATCAAAGTGACGGATACTCCTTCGTGAAATAAGAAGGCTAGTGATGACTTGCACTCTTGGTAGGAGACGGGCAGCTCGAGAGTCTAGATCAAGCGAGAAGTGAAAGTCGGACTTGGCAGCTTCAAAGTACCTTTCCCAGGTCAAAGGACTAACAGGTATGTGTTCGATTTCCCATAGACCGTCGAAATGTATAACCACGGGGCTGGCACGTCGTCTCATTCTTGTTTCAGTCCTCTGCCAGTAGCTCATAGAGTCCGCGATAATCTCCAAGGCGATGCCCTCGTGGTGAACGTGTTCTCTTCTCCACATTGCTAGTTGGCCAAACAGGGAACACATAGCCTTCGTGAAAGCCATATTATTCTGTTTCTGTTGGTGTTCCAGACCCGGCAGGAATCGCTTCGCGCCGTCTCCCCCTCTGGCCATGATGGCTATCTGACCTATGACGCGATCATCCCTTGTCCCGCCAAAAAGCTTTTGTTTCAAATGGTTGTGCTGAGGGAGTTCGAGTACGAGATCGATTTTTCCGTAGGTATGCTCTTCTTTGTCGCACCCGAAACATGGCTTGGAAAGACTCTAAATCGGATGCCTGGATACGGAGGGTTTTGAATGTAACCTTTTCAAAGAGTGGTTGCCATTCTGAAGCAACCATTGCATATCCAGTAAGAATTTTTCCATTGTGAGATTCGGTCTCGGCAAGACGAGTTAGAATGTCGTACCGGAGCTCGAAGGGGAGCTTAGGCCAGGACATGCTGTTGCTGCTATCAAGGGTGTTTGTTTTTTTTTTTGGTAGAAATTTTCAGGTTACGGGGAGGATGGAAAGACTTTTTATCGCTGCCTAATCACAGAGGAGCGTACCATCTTTATATGCGTTTGATCAACCATCCCAGATGGGCCGAAATTGAGATTTAGGTTTGTCTACCGCAGAAGGGATGAACAAAGCCGATGCGGGCAAGCCACCATCACCGCCAGTCCCTCTCATCTATCTAAAGGTTTGATCTTCTGGCTCTTCCTGATCATTGACGTATGGGGAACTCCAAACAGTTCCAACACACCCACCTCCTCAAACCCAAGTGCTCGATACAGTGGGAGTCCCGCAGGCGTGGCAACCAAATAACAGTCTTCTCCAAACTTATCCGCCTCGTCAAAGGCCCATCGCAAAAGCATTTTACCAATACCTCTTCGTTGTTGGTTGGGATCAACTCCAAGCATCTCGAGATCTTGATCCGGTCAGTTGGTTACCCTGAACTAGAGGTCGGCAAGTTGAGAACTCACGCCAAACGTTGTCAGCTCCATTTTCTCCGAAACGCTTTGCGTGATCTTCGCCCAGAACTCTCTTCATTTCAGCAAAGGCAGCGTGGTCTAGTGTTGCACATGGAGGCTTGACGGGCGCAGCCTCTGGTTGACTATTATCGCCCCGTATTGGCTTCTCCCAAAGTGCGAAGCCTACGACTTTACCAGAGAGTGCCTCATCAACCGCGACTATCAAGATGGTTCGTTGGGAATGAAATCTATCAGTCTTTCGCGCAAGTCTCCATGGTCTCGCCGCATGGGCATACGCCTCGCCTTTGGGCTTCAGGTGAGGAGGGAAGAGATGAGCCGAGATGGCATCTGTTTCCGGGTTGAACGCTGCCGTTGCAACATCAGCGACAGCGTCTAGATCATTCTCTGTGGCAATTCGAAGTCGCAGCGTCATGTTGAATTCTGTGAATCTTGATAATTGCCGAGATCGGCGTTGAAACGGGATGGGATGGGTAATCGCGCAAGGCGGGGAAAACAGACTCCTCGGAACTAGAACTGCTCCCGGACCGTGAGTTCATAACCATGATGTTAGATCCGCCTTAATCCTACATTGAATGCCTGTGTTTTCTCGAGATCCCTTCTCGTCCATCCTCCGTTTGGCAAACCTGGCCAATCCGACAATGAGAATGAAAGCACAACTCAAAGTTTGACAATCAACCCAATCAAATCTGACACACCTAGGCATTACGACGCCACATGTTCTTCTCACACAGCACGCCGGTCAAGAAATTGAGACAGAAAACTGTCACACAGAGAATTATCTAAATCCTGTCAAAGAGAATAAGGACGTTGATAGGGAATATAATAAAAATACTAAAACTACACCATAATTTAGGTAAGACTTTAGAGCTTTCTTACCTACCTACCCTCTTTGTACTTTTTCCTTGCCTAACTCGAACACAATTCGGGCACCCTACCCTGTGTATCTATCACCTCTTCTAAGCGCAAGCGTCCCGCACTACCTATCGTCTATTAACCCAAGCCAATTCGTTCCGATCCGCCGTTGAAAAATCCGTACTATGAACCTTGTTCCCCTGCCCTTGGGACAACAACCGACCAGGGTGAAAAATGAGAAACGCCACCATGACACCAAGCATTAGCGACGCATCCATAATATACAGCATGGCCTCATTCTCGCTGATGAAGCCGTGGAAGCCCTGTACAAATTCGATTGCCCTGACAAGGTTGCGTATCCAGATGGCAATGACGGAAATGCCCAACATCCAGACGTAGGGCTTCCAAATCCCACCAAACAGAGTCTCGAGGCATGCCTTCTTGTAGAACCTGAAAACTAGATAAAGGTATATCGCCAGCACAAGGAGCTGGAACAATAGGCCTCCTAGCACAACGTGGTCTCCAATCTTCATAATCTTCAGGCTGCCCGTCACCTGCACCAGTGACCCTCCGATTTGTGTGCAAAATGCCACAATATCAGTCAGGATGAAGAGGGACGTTGGACTGCATTTTCGCCTCGGTTGGCCGAGGAGAACTTGTTTGTATCTTCCGAGTGTGACATAGAGAGTGGCGCAGATGAAGACAGGGGCGACGAGGATGAGCATGAGTTGGAGCATGAAGGGTTTGGGCGAATTTGGTTTGCTGCCGGCCCAGGCTCTGCCATAGTAACCGAATATTTCGCCTGCATTGAATCAGAGACGGCTCTTCGTGTCAGTGAGCCAAGACTTACAGATGCCACCCAGCACCATTGGGATGAAGTAGTTGGTCTTGTATCGTCTAACGCCGGCGACGTGAATGATCGTAACAACGGCAAAGAGGGCCATGAAGATGAAACCAGTCGCTTTGGATGGCGTATATGGATAGTACAAGACCTTGCCATCCTCAAACTGAACGAGGCCCATCTTGCCGTCGGTTTTGAATGAGCAAATCTTGGCTAGTGAAAGAAAACAAGGAATCTGTCAACAGGGTGCAGAGGAGACGTGATGAGGTTTTATTCCACAAAAGAGCATATGTCATAGGTGCTGTTCTGAACAAACCCGCCCTTGAGGCAGCCAATTATTTGTTTTACGGATTCGATGCGTTTAATGTTGTCGCAAGTGGCGCGCAGGGACCCTGAATTGCGTGTCAGGAGAAGCATGGTTGGCCAGGTTCGCAAAAAGGGAATACGAAAAAGGAATACGAAAATCGTAAATCATCAGCGGGAAGGTCTAATTGCAGGTTGAAATTGACGACTCTCAGTCGTTTAATATTGGGTATGCTCTCAAGTTAAAAAGAATGAGTTTGCATATCGTGCATAGCAACGTCCACACTGAGTCAGCCTCGGAGGGTGCACAGGAGACAGGCAATTTATGTAACAGAGCAAGGGGCAGAAGTACATTTCGAAACCTTGTATTGATTCAAACCAAACCCCATGTTCTTCTTCTACACCCTTTTATAGACAGTTGCCCTCAATATCCCTCCTTGCGGTTGACCTTGTTAATCAGATCATCCCTCCCTTGACTCAACCTTTCAAGATTCAACCTGAAAATATCCAAAAGTCTATAGTAATATGCCGCCGACGCGGCACTAATGTGAGGAGTGATAGTAATATTCTTAGCACTCCAGAGAGGATGACCATCGGGCAAAGGCTCCGGATCCGTGACATCCAAGGCAGCACCCCGAATAACACCCGTATTGAGAGCCTCAATCAAATCATCAGTGTTGACGATGGGTCCACGTGCAATGTTGGTGACAAAAGTCCTCTTCTTGCTGAGGACTTGGAACTCGGGTTTGGCGATCAGGTTCTTTGTCTTTGCTGTGAGGGGGGTGGCAATGACGAGGAGATCGAGGTCAGAGCCCAGGAAAGCATGGATATCTTCCTTGGAACCTCCAGAGAACCACTTGCTGGGGAACTTTCCCTCAGGGTCGCCGAGGCCTTCGGGTGAGTACGAGTCGTCTCTGCGCGACTCTGGTGTTGGACGGGGATGAAGGGTGTAGGCGTGGACGTCCATCCCTAGGGCCTTGGCCACGCGGGCAGTTTGACGGCCGATACTGCCATAGCCTAGGATACCTCTGCGAGATGATTAGTTTTCTAGTTTCCAAAAGCAGGGTCTTGTCATACATCCGCTTGCCGACAGTGTCTTCAGCATCTTCAGGGTTCTGGTGGAGTCTCTTCCACTTCGCCTCTTCCTGTAGCTTCCAGTAGTCCTTGACTGTGGATGGTATTAGTCTGCGATCTCCAAAGCTGGGACTGAAATAAGCTTACGGTGATGCTGGAAAGTCAGGAAAGTACTGACAATCCACTCGGCGATTTGAGGCCTGCCAGGGATCAGTTTCTGTCAAGGTGCTGCCATTGAGAAATTCTTACCCATGGACTCCATTGGCCGTGGAAAAAGGAATATTCGTCCCCGAAAAGAGGGGTCTGTCAATAATATGGTTCGCGCCAGCACTGGTCAACTGAACATATTGAAGATGAGGCGCTTGCTCCCTGGTGGGAAGAATCGTGGCAGTAAGCAACACAGTCGTATCCTTCCACTCCTCCTCCTTCCAGTCCGGGTCGAGAGGGGCGCCCCATGGCTGAAGACGTGTTACAATCTTGAGATCAGGAAACTGTTCCTGGATGCGGTCGAGCTGCGACTGGGGCGCAGGCACAGTCGTGAAGATAACGGCCTTGTGACCCTTGAGGGTCTTGTTGGTGAGCGTCTTGATAAGCGTCATGATCGCGGATCTGGGCAGATGAAAGATCGAATCTAGATCAACCGGGTACAATGCGGCCTTTGAGTGAGATCAAGTCAGCGGTGGGAGCCGAGTATAGGCGTCTTGAGGATGACAAATCCGTAGTCGTGATGGAGGCTGTAAGTGTCGTCAAGGTGGGGCAATCTGACGTCTTTGGGAGATGTTGAACAGCGAGTGGATGAGTCAGATGGGGAAGATGTGTCGTGAGAATGGGTAGTGCAGATGTTGTCATTATAGCCCGAAGCGACTTATCGGGGAGACATGTTTGTTGAAGGATTGCGTCGGAGGAGGGTTGGTTGGGACGGGCTTCAGAAATGGAACCGCAGTCGGTGAGTTGTGGGAGGAGAGGTCGATATAACGTGCTCGTAGATGATCGGGACTAGTTCTGGGTGAATGTCGTTAGCATTGGTACATACCCATTCTTGATTGCTTATCGACTGGTAATCGTCTTGCTGGGTCGGTTATCTCAAGCTGTCAGCAACCGCAATCTACAGCAAGTGGGGGAAAGTTAGAGCATGGTCGTTTGTTGCCAGACAGAAAGTTGAGTGCGATTGGATCGTTGATTTTCGCTACATACTATTCCACTCAAGAACAGACAACCTCTGAGACCATACCCTTGCTATCTTCTACAATTCTATCACGCCCTTATCTCCGGGGGGCGATCCTAAAATGAATGGACTGGTACTGGATCTCGTCGCAACAATGATGAGGTGAAGCCGTAGGGTAGCTGAACAGACAACAACAGCTCGCCGCAAATCAACATTGACATGAAGGGCAGGAGGGTGACCTCTTGG
Source organism: Fusarium oligoseptatum (assembly GCA_003946995.1). Classification (NCBI taxonomy): domain Eukaryota; kingdom Fungi; phylum Ascomycota; class Sordariomycetes; order Hypocreales; family Nectriaceae; genus Fusarium; species Fusarium oligoseptatum. The sequence continues at coordinate 120,497 of NKCK01000036.1, forward strand.
GCCTTGGTCCGTGGTGATCTCTTTTTATTGTCAGTACTGCATATCCGGTGACAAGGGTTTAAAGACTTACCTCATGCGACTCGCCTCGTGTGCCTCGCCAGAAATCTCGAATGTTGGTATAGAAACACGTCTCGATCACCACAAGAAAGGCCCTGCACCTTGAGCAGAGACGCCGAGAACTATACGTTCGCCGCCACGAACACGGTTATTCTGAAGCGGAGGGACCATGGTTGGGCGCCCCACGTGCTGGTCTAGACAAACGTCAACCGATTGTATCTGATAATTCGAATCTTTGTGAGCTCACTGATGAAGTCGTAGTACAGCTCAAGCAGCTTCGCCTCTGCGATGGGGTCGACCCGGGGCTTGGTGGGAGCTTGAGGGGATTCCCCACCCGTGTTAGGCTTAGCGGCCTCAGTGCTTGGCTGATCAGCTGTGTTCTGAGCCATGTTTTCGTTTCGCGGTTTTTGAGGGGAGAAGTCTTGGTTTTGTGGACGCTGTTGAAGATGATGAAGAGAGAGAAGTGAGGGAGAAAAAAAAATCACCTAGGAGTTCATGTTGCTCAGGCATCCTAAGACTTAGGATGACCTGAGTTCAGAATCCCAGTGCTAATACTTTATGCATATTGTGCCGTTTTATGCAGCTAAACTCCAAGTGAACCATCACCACCGTTATCTTATCGGTCTTATCCCACCTATCGCCCTCTCGTGGCGGTGCACCCCTAGGCACCCTCTAAACAGCCTACGCTAGGAACTCTCTCAGGCCCCTTCCAGCGACTCGTCGCCTAAATGCAACCACATGAACCGCTAAAAGTCCCTGCTGGTGGTGGCTGAGCGCTCAGCTCCCATCTCCCACGGAGATGACTTCAGCTGCCTGGCCACTCACACAGCATCACTTGAACGCCAAAGGACGCCTTGAGGTCAGCCACCGACACTGACGATGGCTTCAAAACTGGCCTCTTTTCTCACCATGAGGAGCAATCCATCTTTTTCCAAACCTCAACCGTGACTTTTGCATTCATTCTTCCCACTCTTATCTTTTTGATCCCCGCATTCCATGACCTACTTGTCGTCCATGTCAGCGACTCCTCCTCCGCACGAGTCGGATCTTCCTGTTCCGACGTACTCTGCGACCGACGATGGCGACCTCCTGAATAGAATCGAGCTCGCGTCCGCCGTCGAGTTTCCCATCCTCCATTCACCGATCGCGAAAACTACGAACCTCCAGCGTCTGACTTCCGATGCGGACTGGACGAGCTACCACGAAGCGTACCGTCTCGAGCGGGATATCGTCGACTCCTTCTTCGCCTCGATCGAAAACGGTCACGATGATCTTGTTGCCGAGTTTATATCGCGAGGATGGGTTTCGCCGGATACGACGAGTCGGGTTCACGAGACTCCCCTCCTCGCTGCTGTGCGCGCAGGCAGAACGCCCATGGTTAGCAGACTTGTCGCTCTCGGCGCAACAGTCAACGCCTTTGGATGCCCCGATACCTCGAAAACCTTGGCCGATGACGAGCGACCCGAGCGAACACCGCTAATGCTTGCCGCCGAACGAGGCCATCTGGCACTAGTCAAGGTTCTCATGAAGGACTACGGAGCAGACGATAGCTTGATCGCGCCTGATGGTGCAATCGCTCTTCGTCTAGCTGCTGTCAACGGCCATCGCGAGATCGTCGACTTTCTCCCCTCTCGACGTGGCGGTGCATGGCTACGCTGGAAGACGGCGCATCACAAACAGATGGAGCGGATTCGTCGCGCATGGAGACGTCTCGGTCACTTCCTCAGGGTCCTCTTCTGGGATTTCCCCGTCATACTCGTATACGAACTACCGAAGGAGGTCTGCAAGTCCATCTGGAAACGCCGACATCGGATGGCTGCCGCTTGCAAGCGCATGGCTAGAGAGTTGCCTGCCAAGATCGTGAAGGAGGTAGTTGAGCTGCCTGGCAACATCAAGCGCTGCGGCAAGGCTGTCTGGAAGGGCATCAAGGAGATCCCACCCATTCTGAAGGCTATCGCCGTGGCTATCTGGAAGACGATCAAAGAGATCCCTGGCGCAGTCATGGTGTTCCTCAAATGGATCGGTCGAGGCTTCAAGCGCGTAGGCGAAGCCATCCTCGACGTCTTTTCCCGTCTCTTCTCCCTCCTCCACACAGCCATCATGGCCGTTGTATCCTTCTTCAGGAACATCACGCTCCAGGATATCTGGGATGGCTTCTGCTTCCTCGCTCGGGCCATCTTTGTGGACGCGCCCAAGGCCATCGGCGCATTCATCATGTCATTTGGTCAGATGACCTATGATGTACTCAAGGCGCTGTTTGGTACCTTGGGTAAGTGTATTTGGTATCTCTGCACTGGCATTCTGTGGTTGATTCAGTATATTCCGCATCGGATCTGGACCATAATTGAGGCCATGGGGACGTCCATTGTGCGGGGATACCAGGAGATGATGTCGTATCTGAACCCCAAGCGGATGTAAGGGGCAGGGCATGCGGTGACAGGTCAGCCGGGGCAACAGGGCTGGGGAGTTAAATGGCTTGGTTGGGACATTGTTTGTTGGCGTTGGTGGACATGTTTGACGCACAGTCGAGATACCCGAATATTTCTCTTTGTCAGTAGACGCAAACCGTATAGCAATACAACAATACTAATTCTCTATCACGAACGACATTTCACGCCTCCATAACACCTTTGTAAGGCCCACGCCAAGTATTTGACGGATCAACGGCGCCCTTTAGGGCTTCAACGTCCAAGCCACCAACCCGTCAACGCCTTAAATCCGTGAGCGAAACGCCAGCGGCCTCAATTAAGCATAAGGCCCGAAGCCCCGGTGACGCCACGGTGAATATTGAACACGAAAGAGGCAGAGGGGGTAATCTCGTTAGTCTTGATCTTCCCCTTCATGGTTGAAGGCTAGTTCAATATCGGCCAAGTCATCTTGCAGCATCTTGCCACAACGCTCAGCTTCACCACTCGTTGATCCTTCTTTGACCATCGTGTGATGGCTTTCACAAAGCCCTGACATCCTTGCCATATTGACTCTAGATCTTAAAAATACGCGATCTCGAAATCGATAGTCCCTCGCATTCGCCGCCGACTAAGCCCTTCCAGGCCACAAGCGCCCCTGGCGATCCCAGGGGCACCCCTGTCAGGTCCCGTTTCTCTCACTATCAATGTTCACTCTGCTTTTTTCAGCTCCGGTGGGTTTTCAATAGTTTAAAGACCCTCCTGTCTAGAGCCAACATGTCAGCCCAAAGGTTCCAGTCTAGAACAAAATGCTCGGAAAAGTCGGGGAAGAGGGTTAAATGGACTACATGGGCAATAAATGCGGTCGGTTCCCCCCATCCGCTAGGCGGACGTTTTTGGCTTATGGCTTTTTCTTGCGATCCGTTGAAGCTTGGTCGTTGAACGTCTAAAGATGGCTCGCCGTCTTGTCCACTCGCTTTTTCTGGCGGAGGCTCTCAACTCTTTGAGTGCTTTCGCTGCTGTTTGTATTCCGTCGGGTCCAACTGCTTACTGTAAGTCGTTTGAAGCGTGTCGTCGTGAATCTCTCTGACTTGTGACAGGCCAGGTCTCGCAGTGGAAGAATGACCCTCTCATCGTCATCTTCAACGCCCATAAGGAGTATGCCGAGGGCGTCTGTACTTCTGCTCTCCAGCCCGTCACCACTGTTTCTGGCACAAACTCTGCCTCAACCGAAACTGTTGTCGTGACCATTACCCAGACGGATAATGAAGTGGTCACAGAGACGGAGTATTATGGTGGAGGTACCGAGACTGTCAGCGCCGATCCTTCCACTGTCTACGTGACGGCCTCCGATGAGGTTGTCACCGAAACTGTGCGCAACAGCGATAGCATCGTCGTTGATGCCGAGACAGTTCAGCGCACTGTCGGTACGACTACTCTTGTTGCGCCTGCTTCGATCCGCACGATTGAAAAGACCGAGGTCGACCACGTCGGCTCTACGCGCATCAGGACAGTCACTATCGAGGTAGAGACTCAAACCTCTGTCGAGTACACTGCTACCGAGTATGTCACGACATCTACATCCGTCGACGTCGTTACGGAAACATCGACTAGCGTTGAGACCATCCTTACGACAACAACCGACTATGTCACCACTGGCACATACGTCAAGCTCGCCCCCGGCGCTACCCTTGTGGTCACGGAGTCTCGCACCTTTGTCATTCACTCTGTTCCCTCGACGCGCACGCACACTCAGTACACTTCGACCGACGTCGTGACTGTGCCAACTTCCACTCTCACAATTGAGTCTACGGATACCACTTCGACTACTGTGACGACGACGACATTTGAGGTTTCGACAGCCACCGAAACCTCCTTCAAGACTGTCTACACATCGACCGAGACGGATGTGTCGACAAGCACGGCCTCTACCAACGACTGGACGACAGAGTATTGTAAGTCATCATCCCATGTTCCCAAAGACACTCTAACATTTCCCAAGTCTCTACCTACACCAATACTCGCACCATCACCACCGTCGACTACACCGAGCACGTCTTCCCCTGGTGGAAGCAAAAGCGTTCGCTTCCTACACCCGGTCTCGATGCCCGTGGCGAAAGCAGCCCCGAGCAAGGCTGGCTTGATCAATTTGGCGAGACTCACTTCCGAAGCGCCTGCTCGTGCATTGTCACTTTCCCTCTTTCTACGCGTACCGTGTATGAGGATGTTTCTGGCAGTGCCGCTGTCGAGACAAGGACCGATTACACCACCGTTGCGGGCCAGTCCACTGCTGTTGGAACCGTTCACAGAGAGACGGTCACGGTTACGGTGGCTAATGTTGTTACTGTCACCCAGGGCAAGACCTCCACTCACACGGTGGTTGTCGATGGCACCACCAGCTTCGGCAAGCAGACAGTGACCGAGGACGTTCTGGCCACTGTTTACTCGACGCCCGTGGATGAGACTACCGTCACCTACTTCACCACCAACTCGTACGTGACTGATGTTACTGACGAAGTCTCGGTCACCGATCATATCACTCTCCAAGGCATCAAGACTGGCTACACGTGGGTAGAGATCACCCGAACTGAGCAGCTCTTGGATATCCAGACCAAGATCCATCCCGTCGGCCACACCATCGAAGTTGAGGCTACATCGACCTCCCTGTTCACTTCCACAGTCGAGACTACGGTTGATGTCACTTCCACAGCTCTCTCCACCGCCGACGAGACTGTCAATGCCGTTCTCACTCAGACAAAGCCTGTTCTTGTCACGGATATCAACAAATTCACCTACACGGCCACCATCTTCACCGATGCCACGACCACCGTCTCTCTCGAGGCGACGTCCACAATCGGTATCATCTCCACCACCAAGGTAACCACCGTCACCACCGTCAAGAATGGCCAGACATCCACCTACACGTCCACCATCGGCATCGAGTCCACCGTGACGGCTCGCGCCGCCGCAACCCAGACCTGTTCGATCCCCATCGCCGACGGCAAGATGAACCTTGACAAAGAGGACTCCCCCTGGCACGAGTCGGTCACCTCATGGTATCACTACTTCAAGCGCAAGCTCAACAACGACCCTGCTCACGGCTGGGTCATGGAGACGGAAAAGCTCTACGATAACTACGAGATCAGACTCTGGCAGGACGCCAAAACTTGCAAGGGCGTGCGCTTCAGCTGCACCTTCGAGTACTATTGGGACAAGTACTACGAAGTCGAGCTGTATAACTCGAAGGGCGAACTCGGAACGTACGTGCCTTACTTCCGTATGTGGTGGAATGACGACAAGATTGGCGAGGACTGGCCCGTCCGTGTCTCAAACACTGGTCGCTGGTGGACGGGCACCATTGAGTTCACGGCGACGGGGCGCTGGGACACGCTCTGGATCTACGCAGCGAGTCCCCAGTCGAAGAGTACTGGGAATAACTTTATGCGATTTGACAACTTTGTGTGTAGACCTATCCAGTATAATCCTCACCGGGATTAAGCTGTTACGATGAATGACTTTGGTACATGGATATGAGACTCGATCTCATGAATATATAGCTATTGGCCTTTATTTAGCTCTACCATATTGTAACTCTATTCAAGATTCGATTTTCGATACAGCATATCTTCAACTGCTCCGGCATGATCCATCATACAAGCAACCACATAGTCTTGCGTGCCATCTTCAAAAACTCAGGCCATGGTTAAACAATGATGCCAGAATAATGTTAAGATGGTGATCACCGTACTTGAATCATTAGCCAGTCTCCGTGGGACAACAGATTCCATATTCACCAAGCAGGCACAATCACCAAGAAAAAGGAACACGAAATTGAGACTCAAATGGTCGTATTGGTTTTTATTATACAAGACATCGAGGTCACATATATACAACAGAATATTCAACAACCACTTCAAACCTGCCCTTCCCCGTCATTCGGGGTAAAAAGACAAGAGTGGCTTCAATCCTTGCTAGAAAGGTTGGAAACTTTTTACACGAACACGCTCTGCGTGAAAGTTGGATTTTCCCCGAGAGGTACACACTTAGTACTTCTTCATGGGAGCGACGTTGCGGCTCTTGACGTCACGGGCGTGGCGGCGGAGCTTCTTGCCGCGCTTGCTCTTGCAGCCCTTGCCAGCCTCGGAGCCGGAGCCGGAAGAGGGAGCAGCCTGGGTAGGCTGAGCGGCGGCGGCAGAGGTGGCAGAGACGAAGATGGGGGCGGGAGCAGAGTCAGAGGCAGCGGGAGCCTGAGTGGCAGCAGGGGCCTCAGAGCTGCCAGCGGCGGGAGCCTCAGTGTTACCGGCAGCGGGGGCAGCGGTGGTAGCAGCGGGAGCCTCGGAAGGCTGGGCAGAGCCGGCGCCAGAGTCGGCGGTGGGCTCGGCGGCGGAAGCACCGCCAGTGAGGGGAGTGGCAGTGCTGGCAATGGCAGAGGTGCCCTGAGCAACAGCGGAGGCACCAGCAATCAGCGCGGGGCCGGGGATGGGGTAGGTGCTGAGCTGAGTGTAGATGTTGAAGAGGATACCCTCGTCATCAGCCTTGTACAGCTCAGTACCCAGGGTACCGGCGGGCTCCTCAGTACCGGAACCAGTGACCTCGAGGTTGAAGCACTGGGGGTAGTTCTGAGCACCGTTCTCCTGACCACCGGAGTGGAGGGCGATCATCTCGTGACGGAGAACGTAGAAGCCGGGCTTGATGTTCTCGGGGACCTGGACCATCCAGCCGTTGCCGTTGCTGATGAGCTCATCGGAGGCGTACTCGCCAGGGGAGGAAGAGCCATCGATAAGACCCTTCTCGCTGATCTTGAAGAACTTGAGGGTCTCCTTGTCGACGGTCTCGCAGCCGGCGGTACCGCAAGAAGCGAGGTAGTCAATGACGGGGCCCTTGTGAGATTCCGGCCAGGTGTCCCACTGCAAGAAGATGCTGTCACCAGCGGCGACCTTGGCGTGGCCCTGGGCGTTCTTTGCATCCTTGTGGCAGATGATATCGGCGGTTCCGAAGGCATCGGGGGCGACGAAGCCGTTATCCGTGGCGGTGGTGGACCAACCAACAACAACAGGGGGGCTGCTGCTGTAGGGAAGAGTGAACACGTCGTAACCGGCGTAAGAAGCGCCGTTAATGACAATGTTGTTGACGTGGCCGTGGGCGGCAACGCCGATGGCACCGGCAAGGGCCGAGAGAATGGTCTTTTGGGTGAAGGAAGGCATTTTGGAAAAGTGGGTCTTTCGGAGGTAAGTGGGGCCGGAGAGCGGAGGTTGAGGTTTGCTTGTGCAGAAAGTTTGTTTTTGGAAGGAGTGAGTGACGGTCCGACTGGCGGTTTACGTGTTTGAGTGAATGAATGAAACAACTTCAATCAATGAAGTGTATAATGAAGAGAAAGTGAGTGCAAGGAAAGCAAAAGCCTCAAAGGAAGGGCAAGAGAATGTTTGTTGACTTCTGGGATGAGCCTGAAGAGGAAGAAAAAGAGGTGTAACAATGGGAGGGCTGCAGACATCTTATATCTCGAACATTATCGCAATGGACGTGAGCCTCATGGATTTTCGCGGCCGAATCTTGGCGGAAAAGATGGACTGCAGGGGTATTCCGCTCGGAACGATATGCCGTCAAGGGGGTATGCGAGGGAGGGTTGCATCGCCGTGGCCAAGAGGTTTCAGCGTGCGTGGGTACTGGCGGGCATGGACTGAGATCCTGGTAGATCTTGGGACCGATTGGATTTGGTCACGGTGCATTAGGCTTGCTGGGATATTGATGGAGATGGTGTTGAGTCGGTGTTTGATCAGAATAGTCACTGGGGCAGATTGCGTAGACACTCAGTCACAATCGTAGAGTGACTCTCCAGAGCATCATGAAGTTGATCCTTCTGAATGTTGATGCATCCACTTGTCAGACTTGACTAAGAATCCCAAAAGCCTCGGCATCCCCATAAGCGACATGTCCAGACCAGGTAGCCGGCGGCAACAATCCAAGCGAGGTGAGTCCGTCACGGTGGTCAATCTTGGTCAAGAGAGCCGCTGTACCTGAAACTGGGGCACAAAGGGGTCCAGAAGATGACGGCCTTGATGTTCAACTTGGAATAGGACGGAGATGGGCTTGCGGGGGGGCGTCAGTCAGCCACTCACCAACTGTCAGTTCCTGCCTTAGCGCTCCCCCTCCATGTGGCCCAGCGCCGTCCAGGCTTACAGGGATCACGTTCCAGGGGCTGGGAGCGGACGTCTGTGCCTAGACGGCGCCTATTTCTCCGCTGGACACTTTCGTTCCTTAGGTGCCACTGTGATTTCGTCGCCTGATGACGACCCTGTTTGAGGCCCCTGCTTTTGGGATGGCATCAATTTCCATGAGACGGTGAGTCTTGCCCCTGGAAGAGCCATGGAGATGGATGACTTGAGATGAACACCGTTCGCATCTTGAAAGTTCATGAGATCCACGAAAAAAGACCCAAGAATTAGGATTCAATAAATCGCTGGCAATCACTATATTTCCGTTTCAATCCTTCGACACAAAATGTTTTCCCGTCGTGACATTGACAGCTCGATGTGAAACCCCCAGTGTCGAGAGCGGTGAGAAACAACACAACACACAGAAACAGACGATAAACTGACAAGGAGATCAAACCTGTCAATCCCTTAAAGGTTTCAATATAGCGAAACCCCTCATGATAAACGAAATCTTGTAAAACAGCGGCAGTTACTCGCTTTATAAAAAGTCTCGTGTTGTTGACGTCTTCCATTCGGGAGTTGACGGAATGAAATGGGGTGATTATTTGAGGCAATTCCCAACAATGAAAAATCACCTTAGAATCGCTTAGATTCTTTTCTGCGGGAGGAGAGTAGATTGGCTGCCCGTGCTTAGCGACACTCAACAACGTCCATGCATTTTTTTTTTCTATTGCCCCCCAGCGTGAACTTCTTTTGCGAAAAATCGCACCTAATTTCCCAACCCCCCTTTTCCACCATCTTGGCAACATCTTTCAGCCACCACAAACAACTCTTTAACATCAGCACAAACGCCCAATTGACATACCGTCATCCTTATTATTTCCGCACATCTCACACACAAAAAAAAAGTGGCGACAATGCCCAAGGCCGCGGCGCAACGTGAGACGCGGGCGGGGTCGTCGTCTCAAACTCGACAGGGGTCTTCCTCGCGCAAGGGGGGACAACAAGCAAACCCTGTCCGAGAAAAGAGAGATGCAGGAGAGGAGGAACAACAGGAAGAGGAGAAGGAGGGGAGGCTTGAGCCAAGCCCGGTGTTTACTGGACATCAGATGTTCTATCTCTTCTTCTTGGATGGCATAGGGGCCATGATCCTTTCGGGCGGTGTCAATTTTGCCCTAGCGTATGGTGAGTTGTACCTTTCATGCAGTTTGATGACATGCTAACCTGATTTGATAGTCATGTACACAACACAAGACACAACAAAGAACCCCATTCGACTCTTTCAACTACCAAACACCCTTGCAGGTGACGCAGCGGTAACAATCATCATCCAATGCATCCTCACCTGGTTCGTCGAGATGGGCCTCGTAAGCTACGACCTATCAAACCGATCAGTCCAACCCATCGGTTTCATCCCTGAGCCATCAGCTCCCTTGCTCAGATGGCTCTTCTACCTCCCCCCTTCAAAGTCAGAAGAGACACCTGAGGAAGATGAACCCAAGTCCAAGATTGGCTTGGTGTTGAGTTCCATAGTTCAGCAAGCGCTTAGGGGCTTCATGCTTGCTGTCCTGGGCTTTCTACTTCTTTGGGGTCCTAGTATCGGTATCTTGACCGTTTTTGGTGTCCGCTCCGGCGGTGACTTTCTTTATCAAGATCGGTGGGTGCCGCAGGCCTTCAAGGGAATCCTTGGAGGTGTCCTGGGATTGCTGACGACACCGCCGATGGCTGCTTTTTGGCTGATGAAGGCTGGGTGGGAAGGGAATAAAGAGCGGACTGAAGCGAGAGCTTCTAGACGGAGCCGATACGCAAATGCGGTCTGATATCTTCCGTCTTGGAGACGGTGAGCGAGGACTCGCTTGCATCCTTGGCGTTGGTTGTTGGCCCTTCTTTTCATGATGAGTTCCGTTGGACCAGTTCTATGATTCAAAGGGGCCTTTTTGGTTGCATAAAAAGCGAAGCATACATGATCACGATCTAGACATCTTACTGGACGTTGAAGCAAGGAGGTTATTTCTCATGACATTCAAGATTACGACTAGACAATTACGTATTTAGAAGGGCTTTAGCCCAGTAGATCTACGAGCTTATGATTATTTAATAATAGAAATACTCATTCTTAGGTACTTTCAATCAATCCTGGCTTGGTGTGAAGTGAAACTTGATCAGCTCTGCTGTCGACACTTGTGCCTGTAGGGTAAATCGTGGGAAATGCAACACTTTCCAAGAACTTCTCAATCCTTGATGAAAGGACATGTAGATACACTTATTTGGGTCCACCCAATAGGTCATTCACTTCCTCAATTATTCATTTTATCCCTTTGTGTTCGAGGAAACGGTATGCCCTGAAGGTTGTTCCATTCGATCAATTGAGTGAGAAACATCCATGGAGAGGCTCAGTGACAAACAGACCCCAATTGAACTGATGCCGGGATACGGATGCTTTGTTAGAAAGATTTGCCCACCGCCTCAACGGTCCTGTGGAAGTAGTAGAACTACTTCGTCCTCGACTAGGCACGTATCAGCCGCAATATCAATTAGAGACTGGTTACTGCCTTGAGTGTGCATCTGGGGCTGATTGAAACACTACTATTGCCTACAACCGCATCCCTGGTACGGACGGATACCGACACCAAGATTTGAAAGATAAGATAAGCTAGCTGAAAAAGCCCCGACACGAATGGAAACGTTTTTACCCTCTAAAACCCTGCAATCTGACCAGAAACCCCGTGTTTGTTTTTACGCCAAGACATTCCCTCTTGACTCATCTCGCCGCCTTGGCCCCCAATCTCAAACCTCTTTTTCTAGGAATTGTCACAAATTTTTTTCAAAGGTTGCACACTTTGCCAATCCGAGCTAACTACATCTGATCGATGACTCACGATCCATAGAGATCATTCGTAAATCACTTCAAATGCAATGCACGTCGTCACGAGTGGCTTGTTTTGCTCGACACAAATGCGATTCTGGACCCCGAGGCAGCAAATCAAAGATGGCTTCAGCCTGGAGATCTGCAGCCGCAAAATGGCGTCGTTGGGGGCCTAAATAACCCGACTTTATTCGTCTTCGTAGTCGCTGATTCTCATATATAAGAGCTCTCACCATTCTTGAATTGCTGGCCTCATTATAGTTGATACATTCAACCTGAATTCATCCATCATGGATTGGTATCAACATTATCTCGATAACGGCTACGCCGTCATCCCCTCCGTCATCCCCAAAGAAAAAGCCCTCGCCTACCAGCAATCCGCCTTTGACTGGCTCAAATCCTTCAACAACGACGCCCTAGACCTCTCCGACAGGTCAACCTGGACCCCTGAAAACCTTCCCAGCATTTCCAACTTCAACGCCTTCACCCACTATGGCGTTGTGCATGAAAAGTTCATGTGGGATATCAGACTTGAGCCAGGTATTATTGACGTTTTTGAAAGGATCTGGCACACGAGGGACTTGCTCGTTTCTTTTGATGCGTTGAATATTACACTGCCGAGGAGGCCGGGGCATGTTCCTCGACAGCCTCAGGCTCATGTTGATCAGTCGCCTTATCGAAAGGGTCTTCAGTGCGTTCAAGGTATTGCCTGTTTCTCCAAGTCTGGTCCTGAAGATGGCGGTCTCACTGTTTACCCCGGAACTCATAAGGTGGTTGAGGATTTCTTTGCTGCTTACACTTCCAGGGCGGACTGGACGCGCAAGGACTTTTACACCTTTAACGAGGATCAGATTGCTTGGTTCGAAGAGAAAGGCTACAGACCTCACAAAGTCACTGCCGAACCAGGAGACCTCATAATCTGGGATTCGAGACTGATTCACTGGGGCGCTGAGCCAACTCCAGAGGGAAACACCATCAGGACCATCACCTACGTCTCGTACACGCCTGCGTACCTCGCTACCTCTGAGACGTTGGAGAAGAAGCAGGAGGCGTTTGACAAGTGGCTTGCAACCACGCATTGGCCTCATGATAATATCAACATTCGGGCGAGTAAGCCCAAGTTTCCGGATGGGACGTGGGACACGAGGAGGAGCGAGCCTCGGGAGAAGCCTGAGTTGACGGATGAGCTGTTGAAGCTGGCGGGCGTGAAGCCTTATGGCAGCTCTGAGTGAATAATAGGGCGTGAGAATCTTTGAAATGGCAGTAAACGTGCCTTTGAGATAGTAGTAGCATGATTCGTTAATCTAGATAGTGGACTCATCTATCAATCGAAAACCGAGTTCCGACCCCCCTAGAGATCATTCCCAGCCTTCTTCTCAGCAGTCCACTCCTCCAACCAAGCCTTTGTAAAATCAACAATCTCCTTCTGAGCCTTTGCAACAGCAGGAGGAGGCAAGTCAAACGCCTCACTCTTCGGGTCCAATCCATTCTCATCCCAATGATGAACACCATGCTCAATGAGAATGAATGGCTCGCTGACTGTGGATTCTCTCTCGGGAAGTCCGATGCGGTGGGGGGTTGCGGCTCGCCAGGGGTCCGCTTCTCCGTCGATGAAGGCGACGCGGGGGAAGCTGAAGTTGAGACCGCCGAGTTTGTTGATGGAGTCGACGTTTGGTGGGGTTGTGATGTTGAAGGCTTCACGGCAAGGAATAGTGTTGTATTCGAGGTCAATGAGGCGGGAGACGAGTGGTAGCTGGTCCTTTGGTGTACCAGAACCTGTTTGGAAGTATCCCCATCTATCAAGGTTAATGATGATCTTAGACACACGGCATCGAACTTACTGAGTGCAGGTCTGGTAGGTCCAGCTTCGCATCATTCCCTGGTTCAGACCCGTCTCGTTGATAGAGCCTCGGATCGAGTAGCACTCGTTGACAGTCTTGTCCTGGCATCCACCTTGGAGATCTGTGTTGACAGCTGATCTGATGTAACCGATGTAGTTGAGGAAGCGAATGGTAAGACTCTTGGCCTCGGCTTGATACCCACAACCCGAAACCCATTTCTGAACAGTAGGAATGAGATGCCTAGTGCTGGCATAGAGAAGACTGTCAGAAGAAACACTTCCACAGTAGATTCCAAAGTCGGGCGCATCCTCCTCCGGATCCCAGTTGTTGGATTGCAAACCACCAATACCACGACTAATCGCCATGGCAAAGTCATCATCTTGGAGTTCCTGAAGGCCAAATGCAATCTTGAGCTTCTTCTTCTCCTCCTTGTTCTTCCCGAGAAGAATCTTGTCCACGATCTGAGTCAACTTCTGGGTGGTGCTGGCACAGTCACCGGGCGCAAAATGTCGGGCTGCCTCGAAATACTCCCAGTAGTCGATGATGGCTTCGGTGACGCCGGACGAGGAGATGCCGCCCCAGAAAAATTTCGGGGTAAATCTTTCTCGCGAACGCAGCGAACGCGCCGGCGTAGGATCCTCCGTAGATGATGTATGGTGTTGAAGCTGCGGTTAGGTTTCGGTCCTCGAGGCCAGGGAATTTGACATTCTCCGCGAAATACGCCGTGTCGGCAAGAGCCTGCTCCGTGGAGAGAAATCGCAAATTCTTCGTCTTGAGATCAGGAACCGGGAAGCTGGTACCGTAGTATCGATGCTCGAGAATAACTCCAATGCCATTCGTCGCTTCAGCCAACATCTTGAGAATGCCATGCTCGATAAAAGGCAGCCGATCCTCCCCGCTCGTCTCGCCCGACGCGAGGATGATGACGGGACCACCTTCCTTGTAGTACTGCGCATCAAACCAGCATCTTAGAGGAAACTTTTCATCGGAGTGAGGCTCGTAGAGGGTGTCATTGTGGAAATGATCGACAGGAACCGAGATGTTGACGGCACGTGGTCCATCGTCAGCACGCTTCGAAAGATGGTGAAGACCACGAGCTTCAGTGCTTGAACCATGAATTTTCGCCTCAGCCGACAAAAAAAACAAACCAGCAGCAAGACTGCCCAAAAGCCACCGAAGAGCCATCTTTTTTCAATGAATTGTTAAAGATGCTCGAATGTTTGTATCGTTTGTTTGCTCAAGCTGCATTTTTAGCGGGGGAAAGCTCCGGCTATGAATCACCTCCACCTGATCCGCACCTTCCTGTTTCAGGCTGATAAGACATGGACATCACGCAATCAGAGTCATGCTAGGACGTGACCTTGATGAGCGTTTTGAGCAACGATCGACTATTCGGGGAACTTTTGACTATAATGCTACTAAAAAGTTCTCCTCCAAATAGAAGGTGTTGGTTGGATCTGACTACTTTTTTGTTACCGGTCGGAACTGCGGCACTGGATGGGGCAACACTATGCAAAGGGTCCAATTTGATGGGTAAATGAAGGCGCACTTTTCTCATTCCAGTCTTGAGAATGTTCTCATTGGACTGTAAGTCGTCGATTGGCTCAGCTGCGAGAGCTAGGTGATTGTGGAAATGACGCATACACATCTTGTTTCAATAGCAACGGCCCTATCCTTGAGCGACTTTACTACCTCGAACGTAGAAACGCACAACTCGATGCACTGTTGAGTATACCCGTCGAAAATGCCATGAAAATGGTAATCATGTTGATTGCTAGCTCGTTAGGTGATGATGGCCAGCTATTGTTCTGAGAGTAGTCGCGAGAGGCAGACGCTGGGCGCTTGTGAGTGGCGCAACAAAATATTGGAGGTTTATAGTGGGAGAGCAAATATGTCACTCGGCTATAAATGATGCTCTGGTTGATTATAAGTCGAGTGAGCGCCATGGAGATTTTGGTCTTGCATGCAGAAAGGACATCAGTCCGCCCTGTCCAGCAAATAAACCCTTGTCCTATATGCTGAGTTAAGACGACCTCGAGAGTCTTTCGCATCTACTCATGTAATTGCGGCCGACCTCTCTCTTTCGATGTATATGTTCTTGCCAAGGCTTAACTCACAGTCATGATGGAGAAAAATACATGCCAATGGCAGTGTCATAAGCACGGTTTGGGCGCTGTCCGACGCTTGTCTAGACACAACATAATTTTGCTCTTGCGTTTGGACGTTACGGCGTTTCAACCTCTGTTGGAAATGCTGTTCAGCACGTCTGAATGCCCTGGCAATGTTTGATCGACAACTCATACGTGATGCCGCTGTTGGCAGAGCCTGATTTCTGCACCGCCCGCTCAGCCCCAAGCCACCTTTCGTTCTGCCACTCGCTGCTGCCCACGCGTCACAAGGTGCGTAGTACTGCAGGTGAAGCTGAGGCTTGGGACTCTTGGCCATCAGGCTCTTACAGTCTGCCTGACGCTCAGCCTGCTTGTAATTTGAGGCTTGCTGACCTTAGCGGGGTAAAAGATCATCTCTCCCGCAACCTTTTGTTTTCAACCCACAGCTCTCTTCACACTGATCGTCTTGATCGTTCTCATCCTTACTCTCATCTCAATTATACCCCCCGATACTGCTCGAATACTTGCGGCTACCACGGGGCCACGATGGCAGAGGCCCTTGGTGTCGTCTCCAGCATCATCGCCATCGTCGGGGTGGCGGGCAAGTTGGGCACGAGCACCTTCAAGCTCAAGCGTCTCTGGGATGAGGTGCAAGAGGTGCCCACGAGCATCCAACGATGCATCGAGCAACTGGAAATACTGGCTCCAGCTATCCAAGAGATGGAATCCGAGTTTGAACGAACACGTGAAATGGTCCAAAACGACTCCGCCGCCAAGAGAAGTTTGGAGTATTCACAGAAAGCCATGGACACCCTCGAAGCATTGATCAAAGATATGGAGGGACGGATCGAGTCAGCGCGCAGGAGCAAGAAACTATTCACACAGCTCAAAGTCAGGTTGAAGAAGGATGTGTTGGAAGAGCATCAACAGCGACTCCAGTTTGCACTGCAACTGGTCTCCCTCTCCCAACAAACCTATTTGATGTATGTTTGACGTCGCTCCAGACGGAATACGTTTGCTGACAGCCGATTAGTGCGGTAACGAGAGCCCAACCGTCGATCATCATGACCGAGTGGAAAAGCCTGCAGGAACAAGAGCGCATGGCGCAATATCCTCCGGTTGGATGTTCAGGCGAGGACGAAGAATCAGCGACAGATGCGACAGATATTGTGGAACTACCATCAAACAACAGAGTTCCAGCGTACAGTAACTGGTGGCCTACCGTCAAGAACATGCCGTGGAGAAAGCCGGGTCTCCTGGGCGGTTTCGCATATAGAGCGGAGGAAGTAGCGAGCGAAGAATACACTCATTCGGCTCGCAGAAACGTCCGAGGTTTGTGACCGCGATGTTTTCGACGCGCAGTTACTCTGACATGGATCTAGTCCATCAAGCCAGACTGCAATTGCCCCGCTGGATACTACAAAAGACATGGGAGTTCCAGTTCTATCGATCATACGATGGATGGAGGTTCCAACTGAAGAATTGGAACATTCGCCCAAATGATAGCCCCATTTTCAGGTTCGTCCAAGAAGGGCGCACCGACTTGGTTCTCGAGGCCTTCGACAGAAACGAAGCCTCATTATATGATGTCGATGAAGATGGTAAAACATTGATCGAGGTATTTGACCTTCAAGTTGTATCCCACAAGACTGACGAATGCCAGACTTCAATCCTGCTCGGTCAACACAAGCTTACCAAAGAGTTACACATGATGGGGCTCAAGACCAGCAACGTTGAACCGTTAGTAATTTTGGCTTATGCGATGATGTGGATTTACTCTCGACCAGATGATGAGAGTACAATGGAGTTTTTAGACATCTGCAAAGAGGGGGAAGAGTTCAGTAACCTGGTCGACTTTCCCGAGTTGAGTATCGAAATCACTGACGGCGCTCTTGCATTGCTACTGAACACCAGATTTGCATTTCCGAGGTTCAGTATGTTTCCGCCTGAAAAAAGCGCCGAGATTATTACTTGCGGGCTTGATTGGCGTGTGGCTGACCCAAAGAATGCACTCAGCATGTTAGCTCAAGGCTTTGTCAGACCAGAACTTCTTCGGCAAACAAACCCTGATGACTTCGCCTGCGCATATTTCCATGCACTCTTAAACGACGCTGAGACGGAACCATGGCGCTTGTTGACCAGGAAACTATTTGCAGGCGCTGAGCCAAAGGACGTCGCTCTGCCTCCATATTGGTATCTGGATGGTTTGCCCTTACTCTGTGGCACCCTGGCTAAGATTAAATGGAGAAGGTTTCCTATGGGGGCGTTCAATAAATGGGTATCGGGCGCTCTGTCAATGTGGATGGAGGACTTGGCAGAGGCGGCTGTGGATCTGCAAGAATATTGTCGAATCGAACTCTCGGCCTGTCGAGATACAGCTATGCACTTACAGCCAGGGATCCGGTTCCTAGAGTCTGGGCCATCGCTGGTGGTACTGAACTATGGAGATGATCCTGAGGACTGGATATTTGAATGGGATCCCTGCGTGGAGGGAGCGGTTGGCGAATTTTGGAATATGATCGAATTTCCGGCAATGCCAGGGGCGTGGGTGGATGAAGATTCCGACGGCGAAGATGACGGCGTGCTTAGGGATGAATTGTATGGTGAAGAATGTCACATGAGAGACTCGTATCCGTGTATATTTGCATCAGTACGATATTGGGGCGAGATACTGCGATCTGGTGGTAAACCGGACTCGTTGGGTGTGAGAGGTATCCCGAGGTGTAGATGGTTTCACAATAACGAGTTTCCGGGTCCTCGATAGCCAACACTCGCCAGAAATAGAGGACACATAGACTCTCAGACTCGGAGCTTCGTCTCGGCCGAGAACTGTGACAGCCTCAACGGCTAAAGATGTACTGCAGCGTTAGAGTACACAGGACATCAGGCGCTATCAGTCGACGAACCAGACAATGCCCTGTTTTCAACCCTTCTAGCGTCTGCACACGACGTCATCATCGCGTGTGACCACCAAATCCCACCCAACCCTCATAAAACCGAAGAAAAAAAACGTCACAGCCACCTTACAACCCCTGCTCCCATCCGAACGCCATCTCCTCCCAAATGCCTCGCTCACTATCCGCAGTGTCGTCCCTAGAGGTCAGGAATCTCAACTATGACCAGATCCGCTTCTATCATCCTGGCTATCTGAAGCCCCTCAACTTGCTGTTTTGTCTGCCCCGCGTTGATTATAGTGCCGAGGATAACGCGTACGGGGTTCATTATCGGACGGCTCTTACGGCTTGCCAGATTGTCGCGAATAATGCTTTTGAGAAGGGGAGGCTTGCGAGGGATGATAAGGGGAAGGATATGGTGGCGGATGATGAAAAGGTTTTGCTTGAAAGGGACTATTGGTTCTTTATTGAGGATGATGGTAATATGGACTTTCTTTTTCTGACAGATATGAGAACTGACATAGCTTAGAACGATATGCTGTTGTGCCTTGTTTCAACGACTGGCAGTTTCCACATGATAAACTCCCGGACTGGTGGATCGCCCCAACTTCGTCACTCAGCCTCCACAACAAACGATGTGCTGTGACAAACACGAGCTACGCATTCACCTGGGCACACTTGATTCCCAAAGAAGAACATCAATGGTTTAACAAGAACGGCATGGGACTTTATGGAGGAGGATCTCATAGTTTGGACGACCAACACAACATCCTCCCCCTGAAGGCGGATCTCTACGTGTGCTTTGACCAAAGCGTCTTTGCACTTGTCCCAAAACACCACCGCGAACCAAATGGAGAATTCCGTACAGAATACGTTCTACACGTCCTCGACGCCCGGGAATCAGAATTCGCTGCCCTCTACCAAGACCGTCCCATAAAATGCCTCGTCTCAGGAAGTCGAGAATACCTCTTTGCGCGCTTCGCCTGGACCGTAATCTCCCGCATCAAACCCTTCCTAACATCCGGCGTCGGAAGAAGAGTGGTCCGCTTCAGAGTCAGAGCCTGCGACGGTGACACGGACGAGGAGAACCTACGCGCAGAAATGCAGAGTGTGTTTATGGATGCCAAGAAGCTCGAGGCTTTGTATGGGGGTGGGGGGAGGAAGAGGGCTGTTTCTCTGGAAGGTGCGTATGCTAATGATGAGTGGGAAGAGGAGCTTCCGGGGGAGATGGAGGGGTAGTATGTTGAATTGACAAGTTGTTGTTTGATAGATAACGTGCATCATTTGTTTTCTTGGATGCCTAAGGGGTTGTTACAGCATCGATTACGTCCTGTTCATGCTTCTCTTGTTTAACCAGGTATGACACTCACACTCTTTCTGAAGCTTTGGAGTTCTTGCAAGTGATAAGCTAATATCTTGCTGCTCTGCATCCAGTTGCTGTTGGGATGCCAAGACTTCACAAGACGAGACCTGCAAACTTGCTTTTTTCATTTCGACAGACCCGCCGGAGCTTACAAGCACCCTGCCTCGATACGTTTTTATGGCTCTAGATTTTTGTGATACCAATGTTGTTTCAAAGACTTCTTTTTTCTATCCTTACGCGGCTGATTCCTCGAGCGATGCCGTCACACAAACCCTGATATCCTCAACCTTTCATCACCAATACATACATGACCAACCAACTCGCCATCAGCCGCATCATATAAAGACCCCTGTCTTCAAACTCGTCGTCTTGCTAATCAGACCCATTCCACCAAAAACAACCTCGTGAATACCAGCCTCTAGTGCCAAAAGCGGCTTAAACCCGTAAGGGTGTTAGAAGCAAACTATCGATTCCGACAGCCAAACTATCC
The DNA here is from genome assembly GCA_003946995.1 of Fusarium oligoseptatum. Taxonomy (NCBI): domain Eukaryota; kingdom Fungi; phylum Ascomycota; class Sordariomycetes; order Hypocreales; family Nectriaceae; genus Fusarium; species Fusarium oligoseptatum. The sequence goes on from NKCK01000036.1 coordinate 140,673, forward strand.
TATCGACTCTGCCCCTGCACGCGGTCATAGAAAAACTTAATACACTAGAACGCCTGGCCCTAGCTAAGATCCTAACTTTATAATCTAAGTATTAATAAACTAAAGGATAAAAAGAAGAAATAATAGTATTATTATTTTTCTACTACTATTAAATTACTTTTAATAATTTTCTAGTCATTTTATCCTAAAATCTAGTCATTTTGCCCTAATAACTATTCAGGGTTGGTTTTTAGTGTCTCAAGTCTTTCTACGATTTCTTTCAAGCCACGGCGATTTTTCTTTGCATCCCAACTCTAGTCACTCATTTTTTGACCTTCGTTTTTTTTTGAGAATGCGTGTCAACGCTTCTTTGGTGGCCTTGGGCTTTTTGTTCTGTGGAGATGGTGGTTGCTGCTGTTTGCAGGCCTGACTCTACTACACGTGAGCTTTCATCTGCCCTCATGTCTGTTCTGTGTAGTCGTTTCTAATGTGGTTCTTGTAGTCTCGCTCGAGTCAGCTTTTGCAACTGAAGCTTCTTCATCGACAATCTCTATCTCTCCCGAAGCTTCCTCGACCGTCTCGACCGTCTCAACCGAAGCCTCCTCATCCACAGCCTCCGTCTCGACTGAAGTTTCAACGACCCTCTCTATTTCCACGATCTCGGCAGCCGAAACAACTTCCACCACAGAAGCAGCAACATCAACCACCTCCGCAGGCCCCCCTCCCATCCCAACCTTCAACGTCATCGCCAGCGGCGGTGGCCCTGCAGTTGACACGCGACTCTCCGCATCCCGCCGCGCGCCCTTCATCACCTTTGACTACGAAGCCGGTGATGCTAGCGACGAGCTCTTCTCCATCGAGCCAGAGACTGGGTCGCCTCAAGACGTCGAACCCTGACACATACATATGCGCAACCTTTGGCGAAAACGGCCAACCCGTCGGAACAACCTACCTCGTCAACTGCATCCAACAAAGCATTGATGTCGCCGGCGACTACTTTGCCTATCTCAGTTGTGAGCCTAACCAAGGCAAGGTCACCTGTACTGTACCCTGGAAGAACTGTAATAGGGATAATTTTGAGTGGATGTGCTACCCCGATGAGGCTGGATCTACCTTGGGCAAGTTGTTTGTCTTTCCGCACAGCACTTGCGGTTACGCTGTGGGCATGGCTCGTGATGTCCCCGGCGGCCATAGTGAGTTCGAATGGAACGTCTTGGTTGTCTAGAGACTAGATGCTATAAACGTCACGGTCTAGGTATATAGATGTGGCTATATTTACTTCGGGTCTGAGTTTGATTCTTCAATACTTTTCTAATACGACAACGCTATCCGCTGGTACCCCTGAGAGGAACTCCTGCTTCTCAGCTGGGACTTGGAACTCAATTGATACCACGCTTTGGATGCCTTGATCTTCACATCTCCATTTCTCGCTCAATCTCGGTAGATCTAATGAGAAACCGGTGCTGTCAAGACGAGGTTCGATGGGCCAATCGCCACTCGCATCTGATGTGCCATTGCTGATACCAGTAACTTATTTACCGTGCAACATGCGGACAATGCACATGCCGAATTGATGGGAGTTTCTGCTGATATATATGTAACATTGCCTACATCAACCTGCAGCTAGTTCGGACTTTTAATACAGCCCGTCAACCCGATCCGATAAACGATCATCCCAGTTCCTCCCCCAGACGTCAAATGCTCCACATACCGTGGTTACATCTGTTGCTACAACGTTGTGTAGCATCTGCAACTCAAAAAAGCACGAGCCAGGCCTTGATGGTCCAAGATCGTCGCCGTCATCGGTCTCGGTCTCGCTTTCGGTCTACTAACCGTCGCACGGCACACGGCAACTGTCTACGTATCACTTTTAGTAGGACACGTACGCCCACCACAAGGCTTAGTTTCCTGATTATCATTATTAGTTTCAAAACATAGTAGCACCCTAATTCATGACTCGTACTGTTACAATCAACGGCAAGACCCCTTACTACGTACATGTCATCAGCGATACCGAGGCGCTAGACTTTCGGTAGCTCAAGAAAACGCGTATCAAACCCCTGCCGCTTTCCCGTCCGGTCCATAGTTATGCATGGGAATCTTTTTCTTCCGTTCCAAATATGTCGCGACGGATAAAATTGGCCAATCAGATTCGCCTTATTATACGGCAGTTGGTGACGCAACAAGGCGACGAGTAGGGATCTCCCCGAGAGAGATGAGATTCTAGATGCCGATCAAGTATGAAAGGGGATCAGACGTCCGTGTCATGGCGCTTCAAGAAGTGATAAATAGGTCGTCTCTGCCCGGTCTGGTTGCAGTTAAGTCAAACAGCCCTCCTTTCACCATTCACTCATCACAGGATACCACTCATCATGGGAAACGTTCAGTCTTTTATCGACATCGCCGTCGACCGGTGGCCGATTATACTGGCTGCCGTGGTTGTATTCCTCACAACTGTTTTCGGCCCAATTATCAATCGTACCATTCTACTATCGGGCCTGCCCGTTGTGGGAGATGGAGACGCGGAAAAGCGAAGAATGGCGTATCTAGCAGGGGCTAGGAAGCTTTACTCTGACGGATACCAAAAGGTAGCAACCTCGCCTTCCCAGAGGACCTCAAGCTGACTAGAGATATAGTTCAAAGATGGAGTCTTTATGATCACCACCAGCAGATGTAGGTTGAAGGATACCTAGTAACTATTTGCGGATCTCTGACATATGTAGCATCTCCGATTGTTGTTATTTCTCCCAAATTCCTTCCAGAATTGCACAAGCTCCCTGATTCAGTCGTGAGCATGGATGCTGCTGTTGATGAGGTGAGTACAACTGTGAACTTTCGAGCACGAATCTGGGCTTAACAGATTTGATCTAGACAATGGAAACGAAGTACACCAAGATCGAGACATCGGTTCCCATCATTCCCCACACCATTAAGGGCGATTTGACGCCTTCGCTGAGTGAGTGTCTTTGTCACCCGTCTTCCACATCTCTAATAAGCTGTAGACCGCTTGAATCCTACCATTGCCCAGGAGGTCCGAGAAGTCCTCCAACTCTCCATTCCACCCTGCGATGACTGGACAGAAGTCAACATCCACCACAGCCTCCTCCGCATCGTAGGCATGGTATCAGGCCGCGTCTTCATCGGCCCCGAGCTCTGCAGGTCCGAAAAGTATCTCGACGCAGCCATTAACTACACCATGGAAGTCATGGGTGCACAACGCGCCGTGCAGCAGATGCGTCCTTGGCTGAGACCATTCCTTGCATCCAGGCTACCCGCTGTCAAGCGCCTGGATCAGAGAATCGCAGAGGCTGAGGACTTTCTTAACCCTATCGTTAAGCAGAGGGCTGAGGCCATAGAAGACCCGTCTGTTGAAAAACCGGATGACATGCTCCAGTGGCTCATGGACAGGAAGGACAAGTTCCCGGATAAGAACAGTCAGAATCTCGCCAAGGTGCAGCTCGGCCTAAGCTTTGCGGCTATTCATACGACCACGCTGACTGCCACCAACGCGTTAGTCCCCCTCTCTTCTACTTCTTGTTTCACACTAACTGTGGTAGATTCTATGATCTGGCGGCTATGCCTGAGGTACAAAAGGAACTTCGAGTCGAGATTCGTGAGGCTCTCTCGCAGACTTCTGGTGTCTTCACGAGTCAAGCTCTGCAAAACATGAAGAAGATGGACAGTTTCCTCAAGGAGGTGCTACGTCTTCATCCTGCCACAATGGGTAAGTAATACCATCATATTCTACACCCCTTATCTGACACTCTGCAGCCTCGTTCCAACGCAAGGTTCTTAAACCATTCACTCTATCAAACGGCCAAAAGATTCCAGAAGGCGTAACAATTGAGATCCCCGCCGTCGCAATTAGTGCCGACTCTGAAGTCTTCCCCAGAGCCGACAAGTTCGACCCCCTGAGGTTCTACAGGCTCCGACAGCAGGCCAAGGACGATGGCTCGGCTGAGAAGGCAGCGCTGCACCAATTTGTCAGCGTGAACCAGAGCAGTCTGACATTTGGCTTTGGAAGACATGCTTGCCCTGGCCGGTTCTTTGCTGCGAATGAGATCAAGATGATCTTGGCCAATGCGATTTTGCAGTATGATATTAAGTTGATTGATGCCACGGAGAGGTATCCTAACATTGAGTTTGCGCACATGGTGAGTTGATGACTATCCTGGACTAAATTAATGAGGTTGCTAACTTGAAGATATAGTCCATCCCTGATCCGTCTCGGAAGTTGTTGTTCAAGGCCCTTGAAATTTGAAGCTGTCGAAGTTAAGGGGTACATGTTAGGGTGAGCAGGATGTTGAGGGAGCGGGACTTCACAGTAAGGTAACCTATTTACATAATCGCAATTACAGATAGACCAGCTATTGAATCAAGACAAACTCATCTATTTTGCCGGGGAGCCTAGCTGTTGCTGTGTGCACCATCCGCTAGGAACAAACATCGGACGAAACTTGCCACAGTCACTTGAATTGATAGCATGTAACTAAACCTAGGATGATGATAGTATGTAACTAAAGCTAGGATAATAATAGTATGTAACTAAATCTAGGATGATGATAGTATGTAACTAAACTTAGGATGATCGCTATCAACTGTCGACGGCAACAAAACTAGCTTGCCTTTGCCTTGGATGGCTCGACTGGGCCCGCCATGCGTCGAGCCACAAAGGGAACAGGCCAAGCCAAGTGCGGTGTAGGATCATCGACCACTTCCTCTGACGTGACGAGGTCGACGACTACGACAGCAGTGTAACTTCCAATAGCCGTGAAGATGTGCCACCTGTTGATAACCCGTCAGAAATAGATCAAAGCTGTTGGGAATTGATAAAACGCACCATCCGTGTAATTCCAACAAGAACCCCAAGGGTAATCCAACAATGTTTCTTGCATTCGATAAGTAGCGACATGCCCATTCGTCAATCAACCAGAGAGAATACCCAAATGCGAAGCAAGCTAGAGATGGCGTTAGTTGTGATTCATGGCGGACGGAGAGACGGCCACTTACAAGAGCCAAAGAGAGAGATGTTTCTAAGGTTTTGTCTGGTGCGAGGATCAGGAACATGTTCGGAAACCATTTTTGGTGACTGAGTCGCGACAATCAGCACTCCTGAGGCAAAGGTGACTGCATGAAGAACGAATTCGTCCAGGACGACATGTGTGACCATGACGAGGGTGAAGAGGGATGAAAGCACCGTCCCTATCAGCATCGTGCGTTGGGGGCTGGCTTTGAATGTGATCAGGCGGTAGACAAGTGGTGTAGTCAAGAGGTGCATGGATAGTTCATCGGCTGGGTTACAGATAGTTAGAGAGAGGTCCACCATGGAAGCAGAGGCAAGGGTCGGTACACATCTGAGTGTGGTATTTCAGAGTCATGTGGTATCCGCTGGAGCAGATGCCCACGCCCACCAATCCACACCAGAGAAGAAGGCGTGAGCCGGTTGGGAATTGGGGGTAGCTGAGCAAGCCGTATAGTCCGTAGGCAACTGGATGGTGTGGTGTCAGTTCTGAGGGCCATGAATGATGGAAGGTGCACAGACTGTAGGCGAGACTGCTGAGTGTATTGATGAATTCGGCGATGTATCGAGTAATGGCATAATCCTAGTCGATATGAAAGGGTCTGTCAGAGTTTCCTTCTGGGCTATCAAATCGGCGGGACAAGATGGATTGGGAGTCAGGGCGCGGTACCTCTTCGCAGAAGCTGCACTATTGTTAGTAGGTGGAGGTGAATAAATACAATGCAAAGTAACATACTTTAGATAGGAGGTTTGAGGGCCCCAAAAAGATGTCTCCATGGTGGGTTGTTTGTTTCTGGGCTCTCAAGGTGGACGATGATGGTGGGTTGTTTGCAGCAAACGGACCTGTTTGGTGCCGATTTTTCTGGTGAAATTCCGGGCCTCACCTCCCTCTATAAATTTCTTCTCGGTGACGTACTGCAGCATGAAATTAGGGCAACACAAGGTACATGTAATCTCCTGCAGTAGCCTGTTGAGATATGGGCACCATCTTCACAGCCTGCTTTTAAGCGCTGTGGCAGTTGCACATTGAGATTGGATGCCTCGGACCGGTGACTGGCGGCGCCACCGGTCTTCCCCGACTGGCCCCTTATCTTTACATAACAAGATTGAGGGGTATATACAAGTCTCGCTGGTGGGTACGCAGAAGCACGGTGCCGTTTGAGGCAGACTGTCTGTTTTATTGGGCTCTACAGCCATGGGTACCTTCACTTTGTCCCCTGGGTCGAACTCCCAGACTCCTCAGGGCTCCCATCTTGAGTCTCATCCTCCATAACCTTGACCAAATAGACAGCCGGTTCTCCCTTCCTTCCTTGGCAAAGGTGTCGGATTCTAGCGAGCTCGTACATGAGTACTATCCTGCAGGCAATCACAGAGGCCAACAAGCGTCCGACAACGGGCATGCAGTCCCTTACTGAAATGAAGAGAACGCTGGAGAAAACCAGCGTACCAAACATGATTTGCGCAGCGTTGAAGAGGGAGATGAAACCAGAAAAACACGTGTAAGCGAGTGTCTCGGGCAAGACCGTGAACTCGGTCTGCCCGCCTGCTTTCCACGGGGCGATCCAGGACTTGAGCCAGATGTTGGATTCTAGGATGTCTGGGTCTTTGATCCTGACACGTAGCCTGAGGGCAAATGCTGCAAAGATATGCCCTACAGTCCCCAGGAAGAGCCAGAGGAGCGTAAGGTAGGTCAATTCAGGTGCAAAGACCATGATGACCCTGGACCCAAGCTCGTATCCCAAAGTCGCCACGTTGGCGATGGATGCAAGAGCAACAACGTGTTCGGCAATCCAAATGAGAGCCTCGACGCAAAAAGGGAAAGATCGAAGTCTCAGTCGGCCTGGTCGCTTCTCCTGGAGTTGGCTGAACCTCCGATACTCAAAGAGAGGGCGCGGCGGTACACCAGGAGATCCAGCGCTGAGGCAGAGGGCAAGGAACGGCCGTCTTCCAAAGACGGAAAGCAGTGATGTTTCATCGACCGTTGAGCCGAGGGCAGCTAGAATAGCTGGAGTCAAGCCGAGGATGACATTTGCCGCCGCCATTCCGCTCTTTTGGTACTCGGAAGAGTGCTCCACGATGCAGTCGACAAGGGGCACTACACTGAATGACCAAGGACCGGCACCGAGCCAAAAGGCCTTATCGTACCATCTTGTTCCGGGTGTGGTGCTGGTCAGGTAGAGTTGATACTCGTCCTTGCAGTCGTTTTCGAGGATGCGGGCAAAGATCCACCCCCATTCTGGGTACCACTCTTTGAACTGTTCCATGGTTGCAGACGCGGAACCGACGTGGACTAAGAGTAGGGAAAATAAGAGAAAGAAGCAGGGGCGAACAAGTTGTGGCATTGTTTGAGACTCTGAAGTTGAGAAAGATGGCGGTAATAACAAGGGATCAGAGGCGATTGGACAAGTGAGTGGATGGAATGAATGTTTCTGCCAAAGCTAGGAAGGGCTCAGGTTCTTCTTTATTTGCCGTCACTACTCATGTGGCTGATGTTTTCAGTTTCAGACGCTTTGCTCGTCTGGAGTGCTGACAATTGTGTCAAAAGCCTTTATTGGCTGTGCATCTGCAGCACATACGCAAGGACATCTTGGCGGGCGGTGCTCGTCAGCGGGAAGCCTGATGGAGATGGTCCATGGCTGTGATAAACGGGACCGCCCTGGGCTGGGAGGGGTTGTGCTCGCCCATCTATCGATGGTGCGAGCGTGGAGGGAGTTGAATTCTGCTCACAAGAGGACATGTACAAAGGTTAATGCATAGCTAGGGCCCCAATCACCAGTAGTCTCCTTGAGACTGTTAGGGGACACCGCAGCGCAACATGTTAGGTTTGTTTGAGGGACCTGGCCGACCTTCTAAAGGGTGTGCGATAATCTGAAGGAACCCAGGAACCGGTCTGGAAACTACCGTCTTTGAGGCTGCGGAATGCATATCAGGAGCTGAAGAAGAGCCTGATGCTATATATGGCTAAAAAGTTGAAACAGGGGGGAGGGCGGTACATCTTGACCAGATTCACCTCCTGTATTAGCAGGAAAGAGGAGATTGAGTCGGCTGTACGAGAAGGCAATGCTGAAATACTGGTAGAGGGGCTGGTTCGAAAGATGTGACCTTGCAGAGATGGCTGGAAGCCACTCAGCCTGCATGACAAGGAGTCAGTGATGCAAACGCAAAGCGCAGGTGAGGAAAAGAGGACAGACAAAGGATGACATAGGAGGCTATTATGTGGTGCTTGATGATTTTGGATTTTGACCTTGTTCCGTGTTGACAACGATCGTTATTGTTACCGGGCCTCTTTCTCGAGCCGTCGCAATGCCTACTCAACAGCAACGGGGACCAGGAGGTGTACGTAACCATTAGTCCTCCAGGGTGGACAACAAAACCCCGGGCCGCGAGGAGTGGCTATCTTTGCCCAACTGCTCTAGCCGCTGCTCAACACAGATTGACTGTGACGACCAAGGCCAGTGTGCGCTGCACATTGGTAACTTTTCAGCTGACCAAGCCACCGCATCCCTCTACTACCAGTTAGAGGACATCCCAAAATATCCCTCAAGTCCTTGCCAAGCCCCGAACACGCTCCGAGGACGCAGGAGGAGGAGGAGCTGAAGTCTTGTGGCAACGCCACCAAGTGTCGACACGGATGCCAAGACACGGGATGGAAGCAGGCTGTCGATAATTATTTACGTCTTGGCAATGATGAAGGCCCGCTCTCAGACACTTTGTTGGATGCTATGGAACTACAATGCAATCATTTACCAGTGCACATGCATAGTCAACTTCCCATGGCTGAGCCGGTTGTGAAGCAATCCGGCCTGAGAGATACTGATACCAATACTTTGCTTCCGACAGATATAAAAAAAGAAGACTCCTTTTTACTTTATTATACTTTATAGCTCTCTCTTATTTGCTAACTTATGTAACTATTTTTACCTTTAATACTTTACCTCTATTTTTATTTATTAATTATTGAAACTACTCTTTTACTACTACTAGTAATAGTTCCCCCATTCTTTAAACAAGCCTTTAACTAGCTATAAGCATAGAATACTGCTTTACATCCACCTACTGGTGCATGTGATGCGACAAATCGGAAACGACACGTGACTGTGCACAAGGAGTACGATCCTTCGAGTTTGCTCGCTGGCTTAACCCCGGCATGTCCGTCGAGACACTCCTCAAAGGATAAACTAAGGGTTCTTAACTATAATCAGCAAATTTATATCAAATATAATAAAAATAAGGAAGATTTTTAAAGAACTTTTATCTATTCCTACTATATTCTTTTGATTATATTTCGAGAGTAATAAGCTAATATATTTATGTTGGTGTCTCGTCTTTTTCTTGACCCGCGTCCCCGGCTCAACCGTTGCTTAACATCAGCATCAGCCCTCAGCACAGTAATACTCCCAATTCAAGACCCAATGGCTGAGATCTCGATTCTTCTGCATCAATTGATCCAATTGGTCGAGTTTTGTCAGTTGTTACAGGTTCCCCAGAGGAGCTACGCCGCACCCATGCATAATAAGCGCCTCACCTTCGCTTCATCGCGCTTCTTCTTTGGGGAATCGCCGAAAAAGGATTGCTGCCTAAAAAAAAGGAGCTTTGACCCCCCCCCCCCCGAGGGATCGCGTTTCGAATGTCCCGTCGCGTTATTTAACTTGATCTTTCTCACATCAATCACGACCATCATTCGAGTTAATCATCGCCAAGTCTCGTATCGTATCTCAATCATGAGTGGTTCTGATTCCAAAAAGAGCGGTTTCCGCGATGATCCCGATGCATTGTCCATGCACACGACCAACGGCGAACCAGCCTACACTGACGCCGTCGATGATGATGCCGCTCCCCCTTACACTCCTTTTGACAGCGGCACGATAAGGCCGCCGCCGCCCACTGGTCCCCAATTCAGAAACCCGGATGGTGATGATGAGGAAATTCCGTACTTTACTGGTGTTACTGAGCCCGAGAGCCATTTCGCTTTTACCTCGTATCGCATTGGCAATAAGCGCACCCGTATCGGGAACGAGGTGATCCACCTGCAAGATCAGCGCTCCGATGCTGATCCCCAGTTTCTCGAGACCTGGATCAACATGATGTCTGCACTTCCTCCATCGCCGTACATTCACATTGTTGGTACGCACAAGGAGACGAAGCGCGACAAGGACGGGAAGAAGAGACGTGAGGATGTCACGGATTTTCGCATCATGGTCAGCCTGCGGAATTATCTGTGGCCTAACTTTAACCCCGATGGGCCAAACGAGATGAAGCTCCTGACTGCGGAGGGAGGGAAGAAGACCTACCGAGGCACCATCCTCAAGAAACGTGCCCCTGGGGCCAAGGGTGATATTGAAGTTGGTCACGCAAAGCCTGCTCTCAAGGAGTGGTATCATCGCTACTGTGCCAATGGGACGGGAACCAAAGTGTAAGTGCATCGCGCCTGTTTCTCCATCTTGGCTAACTTGTCCTCATAGATTCCGCCTCACTCGTACCGTCACCGGCATGGACAAGGAACAGCTTCGCTCTCGTCTTACAGGCTTGATCAGAAGCACAAACTACAAGGGCAAACTCACCATCGAGTTCCCTGTCGCCGACCGAGCAGTCGACATTTACTCGTCCAGCCGACTCAATACTTGGCGACTGACGACTTGGATCTGCTGGATGTTCTACCTCACCTTTCTCTGGATCTTTGCTTGGCCTGTGCTCTTCTTCACCACCAAGAAGTATCACGTCGTCCGTGCCGAGTGGCCTTTTGCTCATGTGAATGAACAGGGCCAGAAGAGGTACACTACAGTCAGTGAAGAACAGTGGACCAGTCGGTACGGCCCTGCTATCAAACAGCTGTGTCTGGATCGCTATGATGGTCTTGCGGGTGACGACTATCTAAACGAGGTGCTGGACAGGGCAGAATCGCAGCAGAACAATCAGCCTCAGATTGATACCCGAGCTGCCCTTGGTGTTGCCGCGGCTGCTTTCCAGGGCGGTCGCTTCAATGCCGTCAGGGGCGCGAGCAGCCTGATGCGGTTCGTGGGTGGACAAAATGATCAGGTTGGATGGGGTTTCGACACCTAAAGGCTGACATCAAGTCAATGGTGTTGTAACCCGTGCCGTTGTAGGGATCATGATTCTCGCCCATTGATGGAGGACAGTCCGTATTTGAACAAGTTTGCTTCAGTTATGGTCAGGACGATGTGTTCAACATGTTGTAGGAGTTTGGTTCTGGAAAGGGAAGGGGATCTCAGTTTGCTTAAGTTTTGTGTCTGATTTAGATGACAGTTGAACCTAATCGTGAAGCACATTGAAACGAGACAACAATCACGAGGCGAGGAAGTTTACCTAACGTACTTGAAGATTTATGTCTTCTTATAGCTAAAGGATGTGTCGAGAATAATATGAGGTGTAGGTATTAGTGGTAGTATGCTCCTCATCTATCAGTCAAAGTCACTGGAACTTCGAAGGAGACCTTGAAGAATCCTGAAGAGAACCCTTGCACAACCCTCTGCTATCCGAATCTATTCCTTGGGAGTCGAGGCACCGCTCATCTTCTCGTTATAGACCTCCCGCAAGACATGCTCCTTCTTCGCAATATCATCCCCACCACTGCGGTCTCCGAACACAGTGTCCATCTCCTCGAGAGTCTTGCCCCGTGTCTCGGGGACGCAGAACCAGACAAAGGCAAAAGAGAGAAGGCCAAAGACTGCAAAGAAAAACGTAGGCTCCGAAGCCGGTGGCTTGGACAAGTGGAGGGGTGATGAGGCCGATGATGAAGTTGTTGATCCAGTCTTCAAAGCGTTAGTTTCTCTGTAAATATCTGAGTATCAAGGGGAAGAGGGCTTACTTGAGCAGGTCGAGATGGCAACGCCTTTGGCGCGAAGACTAGAGGGAAAGATTTCGGCGGGGACTGCCCAAGGGGTAGGGGCCCAAGAGCCGCCAAAGATGAGCATGTAAAAGAGCAAAAATGCAACGCTAGTCCATCCCTCGGCGCGGTGAGTAGGCCAACTATCAGAGAACAACCCAACCGTGACAGCGATGATGACCAAAGGGATGACGGTCAACACGCTGCCGAAAAGGAGGATCGTCTTTCGGCCGAAGCGGTCCAAGGTCCACAAGCTGGTGAAAACACCGACGAGCTGGATAATGTTTAACACGCCAGACATGATGAGCTGCATGTTAAGATCTAAGCCCATAGTACCGAAGAGCGTGGGTGAATAGTAAATCAAGGCGTTAATTCCGATAAACTGCTGGAAGAACATCAATCCGGCACCTACGAGGGTACGACGCCAGCAGCCAGCCTTGAAGCAGTCGGTCCAGCTAACAATCTCTAGCTTGATGGCGCTCGACACGGTCTTGTTCTCGGGAGATGCGAGCATTGGGTGCCTCTCGACAAGAACACCGGTTTGGAAACGAGCCTCGGCGATAATCTCGATCCACTCCCTCTTAACACGACGATCACTCTCCGGAACTCGTCTCAGCTTAACCAGATTCTCCAATGCTTCCTCCTCGCGGCCTTTGGAAGCAAGCCAACGGGGCGAGAAGGGCAGAAAGATGGCACCGACGCCGAGGATTATACCGGGAAAGATTTGGATGAGGAAGGGAAGTTGCCAAGACCAGTGGCTGCTCATGTCTTTTGTCGAGTATGTGATCCAGAAGGCGATGACGATGCCGAGGACGACGAAGAGGGATTCAAAGACGAGGAGAGAGCCGCGGATTTCTGGGGGAGAGATTTCGCCGATGTAGAGGGGGACGACCATGGAGAGCCTGGAGAATCCATAGTTAGTAGGGAGTCAGCGATGTGTTGATGAAGCAGATAGTGCTTCGTTGGAAGAGGCTGTCTTACATGCCAATACCGACACCGCCGATGAATCGTCCAGCGACAAGCATGTCAAAGTTGAGAGCCGCAGTCTGAAGCGCAGATCCAATCGTAAAGATGACAACAGCAATCATGATAGACCGCTTGCGAGACGCCCAGTCAGCGATCCATCCCTGGTTCATAGCGCCAATAAAAGCACCAAGTGTAATCATAGCCGTCATGAGACCCTTCTTGAATCCGGCCCCGGGAGCATCGTCAGCCACTTCAGGGAACCGATCCAAAAAGTGATCCATGACAAGCGTGACGCTGATAACGCCTTGATCGTAACCAAAGAGGAGACCACCGATGGCGGAGAAGGCTGCGCAGAGGGCTACGTAGGGCGAGGAGAACAAACCGCGGAAACCTACATGTATGTGTTAGAGTTGTGAGTAGGGGGGGGGGGAGTGGTAACGTACCAGCAGGGCCGTAGGGTTCTACTTCAGAGTCGAGGGGGATGGAGACGTGCTCTTGCGTTGCGACATGGTATTTGTCTCCCGTTTTGACCGGTTCGAGAGTGTCTGATGCTGAACCCATGATGGCGATCTGCTGCAACACAAGCAGTTGATCAAGGGCTAGAAGGATATTGGAGATAAATGTGAAGAGGAGGAAAAACCAAACGAGGTCAGGTGATACTCTAGGAGATGCTTCTGATCAACATGAACCAGTGGAGAGAGATTCACGTCCCTTCTTATACTCCAATATCGATTCAACCCTCACCATCACTTCACCTCATCAGCCAATGAAATCGTCTGGAATAAGATGCCCCTACTTCCCCGGAGGGCAATCGTTCGGGGTAGACCTGGGGTCCGGGGAAGATGGGGCCATCGGACACGACTCATGGAACATGGGGTAGGGGAATATGGGTTTAATTTTCGGAGAGGGAGGCTTGATGAGGCACTTTTTCCCGCTTGGTCTGGAGATTTAGGTGACAATGGCTTCAAGTTGGTATATTGAGTCTATCAGTGGTTTGATTAAGAGGGTAGCTACAATAGATGAAGAATGTCATGCTTGCAAGAGCAATGAAGCCTGGCTGGGGATCAGGTACATGGAGCGTCCTGCGTGGAGAACGTCAACGCATGCAGTTCTTCAGAGATATCTGCAATAGACGCAAACACAACAGATATAATCGAGGCGCTGTAAATGTTGAAGGTGCCGAGTGATGCATGGCACCGCCCACTCAACGCCCACATGAAATCACGCTCAAGTCAGACTTCGTCTTGTCGCTCTGGACAGACAAGACGACGCCAAGTGCTTAGACGTCGGGACTTTTTTCCATACAAGTTGAGATGTGGACGGGGAAATTTGTTCCGCTCATGACTAACCCCAACTCCGTTGTGTGGTGCGTCGGGTCGCTTGTATGTTCACTCGGCATTGGGCGCCTTTTATGACCAAGTCGATCCGTCTCTGATGCGCCGCTGCTCGGCGAGGGCCTCGCGTCGAGGAAGAGCATGACTACCATAATAGACGACCTCTAAGCCCCGTCTCATGGAGAGATATGAGACCAGGCGCCATCCTGCCGGAGAGGAGACACCATCAGCTACAAGCCGGGATGGTTGCTGACGACGGGGTCGGGAGCAAGGACAATGTTTTCTTCTAGCATTGCCCGAGCGGCCACTGAGGACCGTCTGATTAAGGTTGACGACATGGCTGCGGTTGTATGGTGATGGAAGTAGATCACCCATCGCTACGACACGCTGGTGTTGGACGCTGCTCCTTCGTGTAAGATGGTGTTTCTCCCACACTTGGGCTGAGTGGGCTTGGGTCTGACTTCTACGACTTTCGGGGCGTGCTCTGTTTCGGTGACGACAGATCTGATGAAATTAGAGGTTCTGTCATCTGAAAGGACGTCAAAGTTCTCAATCTTCTTGTGCGACTCCTTTCAATTACAATAATACATGTTAAAAGAGCATCTCAATATCTTTTTGTACATTACTTATTATCCCTCATACATTTTATGCCTTACCCTAGATTAAGGTTGATACCTGTGCAATCTCATACTCCCTGAACCCGCGTACCGGTGAGCCATGACGCACCTTGAATCGTTAGTCGCTTCGAGACGCGGGGAAGAAGCCCGTCTAGACCATCTCCAACTTTTGATGAGGAAAAAGATGCCGAAGGTGGTGTGGACCTAGAGCAGAGCATGGACCGAGCAGGGATCTCGGGTTGAATTTCCATCTTGATCAACGTCAGGGACCAGGATGGCTTCAGACTGGATGGTCCGTGTTTGGGGGGTTCATGATCATGGATCTGGACTTGCTTTTGCATCTACATTGTGCGGGGCGTGGATTTCATCCCCACAGTCTGAGAGAATGCCGATATCAGAACGGGAGTTGAGATGGAGTTGGTTGCGTCGTTGATACTCGACGGGGTAAATGACTCCGAGGTGGTGGTCGAAGGCGACATGTCAACTCCGTGGGAGACTCGCGATGCGCAAACCCGACAGTATCGTCTAGAATGGAATGAAATCCCGACCTTCAAGTTCAAATCTTGGTGTATATATGACACTGGTCATTGCTCAGTCTAGTCTTGTATCAGCAACTACCCAAGCCGCAGACATCACAGTCAAGATGTACGCTGCTGTCATTTCCGTTTCCCTCCTCTCCTTTCTTGTCTACTACTTTGTTCTTAGCCCAGTATGGCTGTACCTCCGAGACCCCAAGGGCTTCCGCAAGTACCCTGCCATGAATGCCTTGGCTGGTATCACCGATCTAGGCTTCATGTATGAAGCAACAAAGGGCTTTAGAACGAAGCGTCTCACCGAGCTACACAAGAAGTTTCCCGTGGTCCGGATAGGTCCCAACTCGTTGTCTTTCTCTGGAGTTCAGGCGATCAAGGTGAGACTTTTGTCACCACAGCCATTCCAGTAACTGACGACAGAGCAGGACATCTACGGCCATGGAACAGCCTGCACAAAAGATCACTTCTACGTCGTAACCGGAGGATCCCACACTCACCTCGCCGACGTCGTCAACAAAGCCGATCACGCCCGCAAGCGCCGAGTTCTCTCGTCAGCCTACGCCATCAAGAACCTCGAAGACTGGGAATACAAGGTCGCCGATAAGACCGAGCGCTTCATCAAGGCATGCGACGCTGCCTGCACTCTTCCTCCTAAGGTGTCTGAAGATCCCCAACCGGACGAGCTTACGTTTGA
Organism: Fusarium oligoseptatum; assembly: GCA_003946995.1. Classification (NCBI taxonomy): domain Eukaryota; kingdom Fungi; phylum Ascomycota; class Sordariomycetes; order Hypocreales; family Nectriaceae; genus Fusarium; species Fusarium oligoseptatum. The sequence continues at coordinate 156,660 of NKCK01000036.1, forward strand.
CTATCGCAAGTGGACCAACTTCTTCACGGTTGAGGCCATTGCGGATATTGGCCTTTCGGAGAAACTTGGCTTTTTGGATAATGGGTCTGCTGATTGTACGGCTGAGAGGATGGATGGCACGTTGTATACTGCCAACTTTATCGAGAGTCTTCACAACACGGCCATCGCACAGTCTCGTCTCGTCTGGGGATATTCATGGTACAAGACCAACGAATATCTCGCACGTATTCTGTCCAAGGACTTTCGTCGCATGCTCCGTCTCGGGGATCAGTTCGACCATATCGTGTATCATCGTGCGACGAAGCGACTTGCTCGGTACCGTGCTGGTGAGAAGCTGGATGACTTCTTTCAGGCGTTGATGGAGGATAAAAATGGACGTCAAAATAATCAGGAATGGGGCGAGATTGTCGCCGAGGTATCCATCATGATGAACGCCGGCTCCGACACGACGGCGATCGCCATGAATAACGCCATGTATCACCTCCTGAAGCATCCGGAGGCCCTCAAGAAGCTGCAAGAAGAAGTCGACTCTGCCCTTGACGAAGACGAGGAGGTCGCGCCGTTTGCAAAGGTCAAGCATCTTCCTTATCTCCGCGCCGTTATCGACGAGACACTTCGCATCACACCCTCCGTCACATTCAATCTCCCCCGTCGTACGCCCCAAGGCGGCTGTGCCATTGGAGACGAGTTCATCCCCGGCGAAACATCAGTCAGCATCTCAGCCTGGACAGCCCACCGCGACGAAGAAGTGTTCCCCGAGCCCGAAAAGTTCAGACCTGAAAGGTGGCTTGGCGAGGGTGCTCAAGAGCTTCAACGTGGGTTCATTGCGTTTAGCACAGGAGCGAGAGGATGTATTGGGAGGAACATTTCGTATCTTGAGCAGACTGTTTTGCTAGCTTCTGTTGTTCATAGATATGGTATGGCTTTGGCTAGTAAGGAGTGGACACCGGAGCTTGATGAAGGGACGAATTTGTTGGTTAAGGAGATGCCGGTCAAGGTTTGGAGGAGGAGGGTGTAGGGACTTTAACAAAAGTATTGCATTAGGGAAGAGAATTATGTTTTTGAAGTATTGAGCCTAGGAATCGATGTAATATTCCTCTTGCTTGTTTTTGGTTAGAGTTGAGACAAAACTTAAGGGGCCAACCGAGGCAGTTCCTACACCACGAGAGTGACACATGGATAAAGAGGCCTGGTTACCATGCTGAACAAAGGATCACCAAAAATGGTTCATTAATTCTCCCTTGATTTATAAATAGTAGGGTATCCCTCATACTAAGATTCAGCTAAATGCCGCTGAGCAGCCAACGTGCTCCAACCATGCAAAGACTCAGCCCTCTTCAAAAACCTCATCAACTCATCCTTCTCCCACCTCTCCTCAAACCTATCACCCGCCAACGCAATCCCCAAACTCGCAAGGACAAAATGCGGTGCACACTCTGGATTCCCCTCAGCAAGCCCAATACACGTCTTGACCTCCCCTTTGATGTCTCGGTCTTGTTGCTTGAGGAAGCGTGCTCGGGATGGACCGACGCGGGGTGTGTGTGGGTCGAAGGAGAGGAGCAGGATGCGGAGGAGGTGGTAGTTTAGGAGGCCTGTTGCTGCCGCGTCGGAGAGGATCCAAATGTCGGGGGCGAGTTGTCTTTCGGTGTTTTCATCGAGGAAGAGTGCATTGAAGCTGGGTGGTTTCTTGGTGTACCACTCTTCTGCGTATTTTACTAGCTCATTGTGTTTCTCCATAGCTTGGTCAGGACTCATGGGGTCATCCCCGAAGCAGAACTTTAATGTGTCAACGAGATGGAGTAGTATCCGGTTCGTCCATGTCCCGTCGTCAGTTGGATTGTCGAGACAGCGATCAAGATCGGGGAGGTAGAATGCCGGAAGAACAGGCCTCTGACAGGCAAACGCCATGTAAACTTCTTGACGAAACGCGACCAGAAGTGCGGCACGCCGGAGACTGGTGAGTCTGTCGGGTTCCCTAAGCACTCCTGGTGACCATAGGATGGAACTATGCTCTGAGGCTGAAGCGCTGGCAAAGAGGTGACCGCCAAGGAGGTGCGATTGCGAGTCTGCACCAGACAATGGCCCTGCAAGCGAGTATTAGTGGCTTAGCAAACACATTTAGAGCAAGACTCACCGTCAATCTCTTCCAGCGTCCTCAGTAACACAACAGCCGCAAACAAATCCTGATTCTTCAAAGCATCCGCAATCCCAAGCGTCGAAATGAGACTATTCAAACACCTCTGATAATACCTATTTGATATATAAGAGTCAAAATCCGTCGTTCTGCTCAGACATCTCGCACTCAAGGCAAGAGCAGCGTCTAGCAGGGGCGGACAAAACGCCGCCCTCCACGGAACGACGAGGGCGAAATGTCGCTCTGGATCGCAGAGGTCGAAGCGGCGGGCGATCTTTTCGATGAAGTAGCGCATTAGTTTTGCTTCTGTTGGGTCTTTCAGGGGCCAGACTGAGATGTCGTGGTAGACGGGTGTTTCTGTGAAGGTATGGTGGTGGGCTGGTGGGAGATGTTCTCTGGTTTCTTGGGTGGGCAGGGGACTGAAGCCGTCGATGGGAGGGAGCGGTAATGCGTCGCCCAGTGAGTGAACGCCCGATCCTGATGCTGGGCTGCCGTTTTGCTGTGGAGGGGGCCGTTCCAGTAGTCTATTCGAAAGATCCGTCGGCCAACTCGTTTCTGAGGTAGAGTCGTGATAACCCGAGAGATATGACCCAGCATCCAGGGTTAAAGAGTTGAGCTGCTGGTCCGGCGTGCTATCGTGGCCCTCCTCACGAGACGGGGTAATTTGCTCCAAGTCATCCTGCGAACTCTCGCCTCTCTCATCGGCTGCATCCTCAGTCTGGTATATAGACTGTAGGTTCTTTCCCTCGTCTACAAACTCGAGCTCACCGTCCAGTGAGCACCAAGTCTGGTCATCGGAAAACTTGTACTCGTTGGACGTAGCATTAGCTGCCGTCGAGAGACTAAATATTGTCAGTGGAATAGCCAGTAAGGGTGCTAAGCGGATGTGATACCGGATCTTGGGCGGCTGGTGTTTGAAGCGAATCCATTCACTGAGGCACTCTACTCCATTCCTGGCGCAGCGATTGCATGGTCTGGTATTGTCGCCTGGAGAATGTGAGCATATCTCATTCCCTGGAGGGCGAGCAACTCACATTTCACGTGTCTAATAGCATAGACCACGATGTCAATCAGCAGATTCTCAACAGCAGATACAGACTCAATACCTTAGGCGACAATTCTAGGGCCAATTAGCAGGACCTCATGATGCAAGGGAATGTGGCGTTACCGTGCAGCTCTTCTGTGACCGTCTCGTCTTGGAAACCTTCTGAGAACCCGACGACGACATTATGCAGCAGCGGGAGGGGTGGAAAAGAGTGAAGCATGGATCGGACCCCTTGTCGACGAGAGAGGTTCATGGGCGACATGGACCCATTTTAACTTCATCTGGGGCAAGAGAAACAATGATGCGGGGTAAGTTTAGCGTACGGAGAAGCATCCGAGTCAGTTGATGCTTGTTGGAGAAGCTTGGGGGTTTGGGTTCTTGGCAAGATGGGTCTAGACTGGGGGAGTTGGAACCTTTGAGAGTCCAGTCTTTGCATTGTCTAGATGATCATAGGATGTTATAGTTCTACCCGAGATACCTTGACGGGTGGAACTGTGACGACCTCTGTCTTGTCCATGTTCCCTCCTCTGTAGCTGTACGTAAACGTCCACCCACTCCCCGCAGCGCCATGTTCACCATGCTTGTCTACCACCACGATCCCACTCGAAATATCTGGATACTTGCGCAGCATTCGCAGAACGACATCCTCCGCAGCTTCTTTTGGCGACATGCCTCGTCGTAGGTTCTCAACGGCTTGGTAGCAAGGTAGGAATCGCATCATGACGTCTCCATCTCCTGTGGCGCCGCATCCACCAACGTCGCCGTCGACGTAGGAGCCACTACCTACGATGGGCCCGTCGCCGACGCGGCCGGGGATCTTGTGAGATGCACCGTTGGTTGTTGTTCCAGCCGCCATTGAACCATCCAAGTGAATGGCAATTAGAGATAGCGTGTCGTGGGAGGCTTGCTTCGAGTGTGGACTCGGATCTCCCAACTGAGGCTCGTATGGACCGCAAGAGACGGATGGATCAGGGCTCACATTGACTCGATAATTCGGTTGACAATTATCCTCTTTCCAAGCACGACACTTCTCTGCAGATCCAGCAGTGGTGAGATTCTCAGCCTTGAAGCCATTCTGAAGCGCAAACTCGGTCGCGTGATCCCCTGCAAGCATGGAATGCGTCGTATGCTCAAGAACATGCCTCGCAACAGAAATTGCATCGCGGACCCTACGAAGAGCAGCGACAGCTCCCGAATTCATGGTGGTCCCGTCCATGATCATCGCGTCGAGTGTTGTTTCGCAGTTTTCGTCTGGTGAACCTCCATACCCTACACTTCCATCGCATTGGTTGCGTTCGCACGTCAAGCAGCCGATCTCAACGGCATCGAGGGATGACACGCTGTCGCGCTTCAGAGCGAGAAAGGCGGCATCTGTTGCGGTGGTAAAATCTCCTCCCCAGGTGTTGATGACGAAGGGAAGGCCTGGTGATGCCGCGAAGGCTGATGTGATGAGGATGATGAGGGCTATTGAGATTGACTGAGCGACCATGGTGAATGGTCTCGGCGACACGGCCTATCTGCCTGACATGTGAATCAAAAGACAGACACAGCCAGTCTTATCAGTGATCCTGCCCTGCGCAAGGACTCGAAATGTCCGGATGATGATGCCGTAACAATGTCAGATCTGATGCAAAGACAGGGATGAGCCAACGCGTGATTGCGGCGCGCGAAATTCGGCGTTCGTATTTAAACCCCTCAAGGCCACGTCTTACCCTTTTTTTCCTCCATCAAAATAAACAACAATCTCGATCGAACGACGAGGTTGAAGACACTTGTTACAGATATAAAAAGCTAGATCTCGTATAAAATCGTAGAAAAAAAATATTACTGCGCTGCGCCCGTTATATGCTATAAAATGGCCGCTGCTGCAATTGACGCGTCTGCATTTGACACCATCACGAGGTGTTTGATTGTCACTCTTGATGTTTATCGTGCTGTTCGAGATGTTCATCATCGAGGTCAGAATTCGACTCATGTTGCTGACTTTGCTGGGTTGTCTGATGCGCTGTCAACGTCAGTCCAGCACATCAAGGGCGTTGTCCAAGAGACCGGTCGCTACGGGCACGGCCAGCCTCTTTTTTTGATCAGGTTCGCTTGTGTCAAGATATCCGAGGACCTCATTGTTCATGTTGATCGCGTGTTAAACTCGCCCGCCGTCAAAGACGAGCTGGTCGATAGCGCCGACTTTTTGTGACTTGTGGTCGCTTGACGATCTCCATGCTCTCGGCTTGCGCCTCCAGCAAGTCGTGCATCGCTTGAAGGAAATGAAAGAGGACTCTGGGTGAGTACAATCATTAGTCAAAAGTGCCAAGCTGACATATTACCAAAGTCTTGATGATGCCGACAGCGCATTGCAACACCCTTCGCTGGGGGATTTGGCTACCAGCGACATCCAGACAGACGAGATTGACGAGACGGACACACTCTCTCAGCAGCTGCTAGACATGTCGGCGCCCGCCTCTCCCACTTCAGCTCCCCGCCTAGCTCCAGCCGGGATCACCAACGACTTCATCCTCGAGAGTCTCACGTACTCGAGCATGCGCGACCGTGAGGATGAAGTCACTGAAGCCCACTCGCGAACCCTCGAATGGATCTTTGACGATTCGTCTCTTACTCAACCTTTACGCAACGCATTCCGGGATTCTTTTACGACATGGCTCAAGACGAATGAGCTGGGACCTACTTATTGGATCACCGGGAAGCCTGGCTCTGGCAAGTCGACACTGATGAGGTTCCTCTCGCAGGATCCTACGGCAATGAAGTACCTGCGTCTGTGGGCAGCCGACAAGCCGGTTAACACTGCGGGCTTCTTTTTCTGGACGAGCGGTTCTAGACAGCAACGATCGCAAACGGGATTGCTTCGTTCTCTTCTTCATCAGCTGCTTTCTTCGAGCCCAGAGCTCATTGCTAAAACATTTCCCGATCTCTGGATAAAGGTGAGGCAGATGACGACAAAGGAGCGAATAAGCCTCGAGCTGGAGTGGACCATCGGCGACCTGAGAGCTGCCCTCGACACGTTCCTCGACACGGCACTGCAAGAGGCTAACATTTGTCTGTTCATCGACGGTCTTGACGAGTTTGACGGCGACCATCGGGAGATTATCGACTTCTTCAAAGGTTTAACGACGAGAGGCAGTTCCCTCAAGATGTGCCTGTCGTCTCGCCCTTGGGCCGTATTCGACGAGGCATTCGGCAACTCCGTCCCGAACACCAAGCTACAGGACCTTAGTAACGAAGACATGTGTCGTTACGTCAAAGATGCACTTAGGTCCAATACGCCTCTGCGGCGACTAATGAGGAAGCATGAGGAGGCGAGCCAGCAATTGATCTTGGCCACCGTTGAGAGGGCGGATGGTGTGTTTCTCTGGGTCAGGCTTGCGGTTGAGAGGATGCTATCGGCATTCGCGCGACGAGAAGAACTTGAGGTACTGCAAGAGACACTTCAGAGTCTTCCTTCGGATCTGGATGCGCTCTTCGAGAAGCTGCTATTTCAGGACCAATCCGAGTCCGAGGTCCTCGACACGGCAGCGCTATTTCAGCTCATCCACGCCAGAGAAGTCGTCGCCGACTTTATAAAGGATGAGTCGTCAACGGCCCTCACTATCTGGGAACTGGCATTCGCGCTCCGCAAAGAGGATGATGTCGCTGCGCTGGAACGCGAGGTCTGCGAAGTGACCGATGAAGAGCTTCAAACACGGTGTGCGACAACGGCGCGACACATCAAGAATCGCTTCTCTGGGCTTTTGAACATACACCAAAGACGAATCGGGAACCTGAGGGCGCATCGCGCAGACGTCGCAAAGATCGTCACGAGCTGTAGAGTCATCTACATTCACCGAACTGTCCGAGACTGGTTGATGGAGACGAATGGAGCGGGAGAACGATTAAAAGCACTCCAGTCGCAAGACTTTGACGCTCATCTTCGTCTTTTGCGTTCCTACGTCCTCCGACTAAAGCATTCTCTTGATGAGATTGAACATCACCGTCGCTTGGATGAGTGGTATCCCGACATTGCACTCGCCATGAGTCACGCCCGGTATATCGTCAACGACCCGGAAAATCTTCAAAGGCCGCTTCTCAATGAGATGAACAAGACTTTGTCTTGGCTGTGGTTAGAGAAACCTTCGGATCCCTACGACCATTGGGCGAAGAGCACATTTGGGGCGTACGAGATCCGAATGAAGGCTCCTCCAATCCGACGACCATTTTTGTGTCTTGCTACCAAGTTTGGTCTCACAGAGTATGTCTCCCAGGAGGTTGAACATTATAAAGCCTCGGACAGCGACGATGAGGAGCATGATGATGGTTCGACTCCGTTGCTGTCTTATGCGACCGAGTTTCTGTGCTCTCGCAACAAGACCATCTTCCCGACATCGTCCCCTAAGCTCGTACGGTTCCTTATCACCCATCAGTCACCGACCAATCCAGGCCCCGATCACAAATACAAGCATTTCGTCACTGGACAACCTATCACGCCGTGGTTGGCGGTCCTTCGTCACCTCCGCGACGCGAAACGAAGAGGTTGGATCGAGCACTACGACATTGACCCGGAAGGAACTCAAAGATGGGCTGAGATTGTGTCCATATTTATCGAGCATGCAGATGTCAATGCTGTGGTCAAGAGAGATGCGTGGGATCCAGAGATTACGGCTCTTGGGGTGATGAAGTTGTTGGAGGATACGTATGAGGCGGCAGACATGCACAAATCGAGGGTGCTCATGGAGTCTCGGATTGAACAGGGACAATAGATTGAAAATTATGTAAATAGGGTCGAATGTAACATATTGTGTGTATCTAGAAGTGTGAGTCGTGGGAGAGCTAGAGATAACGAGCAGTTTGGGACGGCGACGGACGAGTTCAGCTGTACATGAGGCCGCATCCATACCGACGTTGCGCGGCCTCGCCAGTAATCTCGGGCCTGGCTTCATCATTAGGTACTCTCATCTTATTTTGTAGAGGGTTGTTGTATTGCTTCCCTTGATAACCTGAAGTTGATCACTCGGCGGGCTGGCCGTGGGGAAACGTTCCTTCCCAAACGCGTCCCTTCTCAGACAGACTTGCTCCTTCCCAAATTCGACCTGACCCGACCCAGCACGTGAAAGGATCACACAAATTGATCTCGCGCCGGGACCAGACTTCTCTTCTCACCAACACAGATCTTTCGAATCAAGCATTTCGTCCCGTCTCCAAAAACGAAAAAAAAAATGTCCCGAACCTTCGCCGACCCGGCCAGCGCCGCCGTCCCCGTTCCCGCAGATGAGTGGGAATGCCCTCACTATGCGCCGCCGCCGCCACCTCCTCGTCAGCACCACCATCAGCGCCGTCGGCACCGCCCTCCCTGTTGTCGGCTTCCATAACACCACCGCCGCCTCCGCCTCCTCCAACTCCTCCACCAGGGAGACCACCTCGAGCTCCTCGAGCAACTAGCTCGGGAGCGCAAGTATGGACCCCTGTTGTCGCATTTGCGACACAGCGAGATAGACTGGACTATCTCGACTGAGGAGATGAAGGGGGGGGAGATATCTTGTTAAAGACATGGGGTGTCAAGGTTGCCCCAACCTCCATCTCAAAGGCCGGGTTCGAGGCCATTATGGCACCGCCGCGCACCGCGTAAGTATAAAACCTCTATTATATCCTGACTAGTTTAGAAAGGTATTTAACTAACAATGATTTCTTTTAGCAATGGGACGCCGCCAAGGCTGAGGAGGCAACCTCAGCCTCTCCTCCTCCTCCTCCCTCCTCGCCCCCCGCCCCGACCTTCGGCCCACCGTGGTCACGGTGTTTTCGGCTCCTCCCCCGGAGCATCCGCCGACCTCCTCCGAGGTAGAGCCCGAGCTGGATCCTCCCACCCCGGAGGACCTCGCCCCCGCCGCCCCCGACAAGAATAGAGTCATCCCTGACTCTGAGGAGGACGAGGACGATCTTTTGTGATACCAGCGCAGCATCGAGAAACGTGTCGAGGGCAGATCTCAGGTCGCAGAGGATGAAGATGATAGGCTGTGAGGATGGACAATGACGGAACCGACAGATCTTAGGGTGATGTTTACAAATGATATCAATATACTCCTCCTTGATTCCATACTCTCTTAGTCTATAAACTCATAAAATAATCGGAGACTACTCTAAGAACTTGACTTAACCTTAAGCCATAGGAGACTCAAGCACGGAGGCAACTCGGCTCAAGCGGTGACTTGTTGAATACGAATAGCGGGTCGTTCACAGCAAGTTCAGACGAGCGACAGTGGCGGCCGTCCAAGAATCTGCTAAAAGACGTGTGGGTCTGCGACTACAGTAGTAAAACGGTGTCAATCACCGAGCGATAGCATGCTCGAATCGTTGACTTCTTTCGTCTTAGCTCGTAATCATCAAGCCGTGAGAGCCGGTCGAATCGTTAACCTCTTTCGTCAATCAGTGGGCTCCCTCCCGAAGACCATGGACCCACGACTCGATGTAAAAGGGGATGATCTCGCCACCTTGAGATGCCAAAAATTCATCAATTTCAACAAACATGGCATTCAATAATATGCCTGGAGGTCACAGAGATACCAACTACACCTACACCGACACGCCTCCCCCATACTCGGATGATCCCACAACAGCGGTGCTAGAACCAGCATGGCCGGCGGAAAGTCGCCCTTCTGCTCTTCCAATTACGATACCCCAGCAGAATATATCACCTTCATCTTTACAAAAACCCATCGCCATCCCGGCAACTAGCTCAAAACTCGGCTCGCCTTTCCTACGGGCCTTTCCACCGGTGCTCGAAGAGAGGTACGGCATACCTCAAGGAACGTTCCTCAGATTCCTCGATGACCTCAACCGTGCGGCAGTGGCGAGTCCACCTGTCCAGGTTCTGGGGCTGGCTGGCAGCATCGTTTCCATGGTACCCTTGCAAACTGCGCAAATCATCGGCAGCTCGGTAAATGTGGCTGCGGATCTTGCAACGTTTGCTGTGAGCAAGTCTCGAAGCGAACTCTGCATCTCTAAAGCCAACCAGGAACTGTTCGCACCGAGAGGTCTTAGAGTTGAACTCGCCAAATTAGAAGCTGTTGCCCGCTTTGCTCAGATTCCGATACTCGATAGTGAGGGCAAGGTCGAGAAGGACGCGTTAATTTTTAGGTCCTTTGGAGGATGCGCTGGAGCAGGCCTCGATGAGTGTACAACAACGCAGGCTTCAAGCTCTTGAGCCTTGGATCGCGCCCTTGGATCTCACGCCGTTACCTGAACTACATGTACCCGACAACTTTATCAGTAAAAATGCATGCTTCCACGAGTGAGCGGCAACGGATGAAGGAGGAAGAGAAAGCGACAAAGCACCGAGTCAGGGCGCAAGAGAGCTGGTCCAAGGATTTACAAAAGGCGGAAGAAGACTATGAGAAGGAGATGAGAAAAATCGAGAGGAAAACCATCAAGGCGCACAAAAAGCACATGAAGGACGAAAGAGTGGAGAGGAAGTTGAGGAAGTTGGATAAAGAGAAGCAGAAGTGCGAGGAGGAGTATCGGAAGGATATAGGTAAAGCGAATGAGGATTGGCGAAAGGATGACAAGGAAGAAAGGAGTGTGAGAAAGGTATTGTGGATTCTTATTAGATCTCTAGATACTATCCCAGCTTGAGGTCACACTAATACTCACGTGGTGGAGGGTATAAAACAGAGAACTGGAGTTAAAAATGCATATACATGTATTTGAAAAACATACTCGGTTTCTAAGAAGAGAATGCTTATGGCCTTTAGTAAAGAGGCAGCTTATAAGCATCAAAGTCATATGTCCAGCTATCAAGAGACTCCTGGTCATAAACACAATCCATAGAGGTTCCAGACCAAAGCGGACGAAGAGGCCAACGGCAAATGGTGTCGATATCACCGCCACTTCCGTCCAAAGTCTCTGGGGCAACACCCTTCTCAACCCATTCGATAACCGTCTGCAATGTCGTCTGTGGCCAACCGCCGTTGGGCTGGTTCGAGTTGCTTCCACAGTGAGCTCCGCCGGGGACGAGGAACAGTCTGTAAAAGTCATCGACGGCCGCAACGCTTTCGTTGTAGTTCTTCTTGGGGAACATGACACTACGGACTGAGTCGTAGTAGTGAACTGAAGAGCCAGCTGGGATAGAGTCGTCGGATTCACCGTGGACGTGGATCACCTTTCCGCCAGCGGAGTGGAAGTCGCTCAGGTCGGGGTAAGTGGTCTGCAGAGAATCCGCATACTTGTTCATACCGTAGATCATCCATTCCTTGAGCGTGTCGTAGGTAACGTTGTTGAGGCTTTCGAGGGTGCTGGTGTCCTTTAGCTGGAGGTAGCGAGCGACCCATTCTCCACCGAGGCCGCTGATGCTCAAACCCCAGGTTTCCGTCTCTTCATCGTAGGAAGTGGCAGCATCTGTGAATCCTGATCCAGGCTGGTAGTTAAGGTAGACGCGACGACCTTGAGAGTCGTGGAGGCCATCAAAGAACTGCTGAATCACGGCAACAGCCTCCGCTGTAATGGTTCCGTTCTGGGCTGGGGTCGACGGCCTGGAGAACTGTCGAGCTCGCAGCATTGGCCCACCCGTTGAGCTGGATGCCTCGCAGGAGTAGGGAGTGCCAATCGTGGAGTTGAGATTGAAGTGCATCTTGCACAGATCAGATCGCGAGACAACGCCATCCTCTCTTCCGTCCAGGCGGTCACAAGCAGTGATGGTCAGGTTCAGGATCTTGTCCAGCTCACAGGAAGGAGGGAAGTAATCCGCGGTCTGTTCAATCACATTACCAAACAAGTGGTTAACCTGCTGTTGACCATAGCGAAAGGCTGGGGCTCCAATAGCAGCACCGTCGAATTGATCGGCAAAACGCTGCACCTGACTCCACCCTTCGCGGCCTCCTTCGGAACATCCCTGATAGTAAGAGTAGACTTTGGAGCTCTTGGCGACGTCGTAGATGTTTCTTGCCAACTCCTTGCCGAGCAGGGCAAGTTCGTGATGAGCCTGGTAACCAAACATGTAGACAGATTGCCAGTTGATGGTGCCGTTGGCCAAGAGGAATACCTCATCCCACTGGGTGTTGAATGATCCGAATCCACCATCGGTGATTCCAGAAACAGCACCAACTATAAGTCCGGAGCCAGCATACTGGCTCCCAGAGTTGATGGCAAGTCCACCCCCGCCGGTAGAGACGTAGCGGTTCTGGAACTTGCTAGGAGCAGGCAGCCAATACGAAACGTGCACGATATCATCGGCAATGCCATCGTGCGAATAGGCGAAAGTGAGGTTGCAATAGTCGGCACTGGCAGTGGGATACCATTCCGACTGGAAGCTAGCGTTGGAGACGAGGGCCGTTTGAACAGAGTCCGGGTCGATCGTGATGCCGGAAATGAAGCCATCGGCGGGTAGGGCTGACTTGGCATAGGTCTTGGAGCATATGTCGCTCAAAGAGGCAGCGTGGACGGCTGCTGCAGAGAATGCAGCGCCGGTAAGATAGGTAGACCGCATCTGAAGGATGGTCGAGCCGATCAAGTTGAAACTGGTTGTTGAAGAAACGTGACATGAGAGACAACCAAAATACTACCCTCATCGCTGCATCAGATGCCCTTTAAGTATGCCACCGGCGATATAGTTGTCGTATTGACATAGTCCCAGGATTACGTCTGCCCTCGGGACTGCCCCACAAGCATTGACGACGTTCCCATCGGCCTAGTTATAGAGTTTGGGGATAACTACCGGAGAGTGGAGCCTAAAAACGAACTGGTCCCAAGGTTTCAGTCAACTTTGAGACAAAGCAGGGCCGAATCGAAGTTATTAGTCTTACATGGGGCATGTGATTGGACCTCCTGACTCGAACTCTCGATCATCTTATATCCCATTGTCTCCTTACTTGCGCGGGGACTGCCATTAGGTACCGAGTCGGGATCTAGACCAATGATAATAAGTCTCTTCTTATTTTTACTAAAATTAAGCTAAGAGATTAACGTATTCTTGTATTATTCTTATAGAGTCTTGGACAGTGCTTTAATAGTGCGGATGAATACGCTCTGGTAGTCCCCGCGTAAGCAAGGAGACACTACATACGTTGTGCGCTTCTCATCGGGGGGATATATATGTCGCATCCCTTGGGCTTATCATCTGATATGTACTCTTCTCTCGAAATCACCTGTCCCTGGTGATCTCGTTGTAGGAAGTGAATCTGTCTCTTGTAGTGAACGCTGCCGTCCTGGTCGGAGATGACCTCCAACTCGTGCTTGACTGGGATGGCAAAGAATCGTTTTCCTTCTGGCGGCAGCAGCTCTTCTGAGTACCTATTCTCACAATAGTCTGTTATGCCATCATCGAGTGATATGCCATGCTCGAGCTCAATAAGACGCCTGCCAACTCTATACAGAGTGCCAACGTCAAACAAGCCTTCCTTGGCCGGGCCAACTTGTGCTAAGTATGCCAGGGCTTCGACGCGAGTTGTCAAACTTCGGCACTTAATCACAACAAAGAACATGAGAGGCAAGAAACCCATCTCAAAAGTAAAGCTCGAGTCGGGGACTTGTACTTGTCTTGCGGTTTCCCACGTCTGTGATGCTTTTTTTGCCATGTCCACGACATCTCGAAAGGTGTCGAGGTGTTGATCATACCACGTTTCTGTTGCGTCGCGTGGTTTTTGTAGGTATACACTTGTGACTTTATGCTTCAGACGCATCCCGTATAGAGCATATCTGTCTGTGATGGAGGAGGCCGGGATATTCAACACCAGGTTCTTGGCTTTCGTCTCCCACTGCTCCAGCAATGTGCTAAGAGTGGATTTGTGATCGTCAATTCCGTCGAGAACACACTCCATAGATCGAAGCATTAGGTTGTCGATGAATGATTGCGCCTCGGCAATGTTACTGAACTCCGCCGGCATGGCTGGATCAAACCCGATGAGGCTCGGAAGGCGCATGGATTTGACACCACCGAGAAAGAACGGTATAATGCTTAACCGACGGAATATGGGTACAAGATATTGATGTGCCCATTCGGGACAACTTGAGTTGTTGAGAATGACGATGCCGTGTCGACAGTGCTCAAGAGCCGCATATATGTCCCCTTGCAGATACTCGATGCAGATAAAGAGGATGCAAAGCAACAGAATCAACTGCTCGTCCCCTGATGACTTGATCTGTTGAATAGCGGCATTATAATGCCCGATAGCAAACGTGCTGCCGCATATCTGACGAGTGATCCTCGAGCCACGGGCAAACTCTTCGTAGAGCGAACTAATAGCCAAGACGGCGTGGCGCACTGTGGGTTCGAAGTGGCTGAACTGCATAACCAGATGCGTCCAGAAATACGAGTCTGTTGAACCTGACATGACAGGACCGGCCATCTTGGTGAAGAACTGAAAGGCTCTGCCTTCTCTTTGGTCTCGAGCAGATAGTTGATTAGGTCGATACCAGGTCAGAGTCGTGGCGGACTCATAGCCGTCGCACACACGTCCAGTAGAAGTGCATCGTCGACATGATGGCTTTCCTTCATCGCACTTGACCTTGCGGGCTCTATTCATGTTAACACAAGGGACTCTTGGTGGGACAAGTGAACGCACTTGCAGGTCCGGCAACCGGTCCTCACATGCGGACGAGTAGGCATCTAGCTCTTAGGTAGCGTGGGTCTATCCCGAGCGAATGGATATGATGCGATAGAGGTCAAATTTGAGGTGATAACAGGGCAGAGTTAGACTTGGTGGATGAGAGAGAATCGGAGAGACGCGTGGCTCCGGCAGGTGGGTGGGTCCAAGTATCCTCCGATTCAATGCCGATCACTTTGTGGGGCTGTTCCGAGCTTTAACTGGAGACGGAGACGATATTGACGGGGTTTGCCATGATGAAACCTTATTTCACGAGAATTACCAGTGTTCAGCCTTGTCAGTCCTTTAATTATTCTCGCATTCACGTTGACGAGCACATTTATTATGACTGTTTAAGTATGTATTACTTAGCGTAAGCTTTAAATACGCGAGTATCTGCTTAGCGGATAATTAGTTAAATTATAGTAGTATTATTTATATGTTTAGAAGTATTTATAACTAGTTCCTTATAACTTTAGTGCTTTATTTCTAATTCTTAGATGATTATTATAATAGAATAGGAAGAATAATTTATTAATTATCCTCTAAATTATTTCCTTGAATATTTCCCGTATCGTTCTCCTCAATTGCATAATATGCCACACATCGGTTTACCCTATCGCTTGAAACGTGATCAACAGGCGCGCGCGTCAAGCCTCTGACGATATGTTTCCCCACTCATATTTCCCATCGACGCCAATATTCTGACATCATCATCCTCTTTTGTCAATTCCTGCCTCGAGATATTTTCACAATGGTTTGGCTTCTCAATGTGAATCTACCTCTTCTTGGTTCTCTATTGGACGGTGATGGTAGTCCCTATACCAACAAGACTAAGGCCAGCAAGTCACCACGAATCTGTAATGGGTGCCGACTTCTTAAAGTCGCCGTGAGTCTTGTTTGATGGCCAATTATCCCAGCTGACCGCATTTATAGTGTAACGGCCACCGTCCATCCTGCCAGTTATGTGAAAGAATCGGCCACAAGTGCTCGTATTCCGTCGACATCCGGGACAAGCGTTTCCATAGGATCAATCGGCACAAGCAAGTTCACCCTGATACCATCTCTGGTGAAATAGAGTCAGGTCTAATGTTCAAATCCAGGAAGCAATTTGATCCAGGACTCGGAAAATATGCCTACTAATTTGAGTATCGGGACCTGGGGAGAGAAAACATAGGGATGCCACAGCTCATGTTGCAAGGTAAATCATGTTTTGTTATGGCTATGATCTTGCCCGGGTGCTTCAGAAGGATATTGTAATGAGAAGTAACAAGAAGTGAAATACAAAAGCGGCCTTCTGTCTTCTCTTTCCTCTCTCTGTCGTTTAACTGCCTTTTGAATATCACCCCTAATTCCATAAGCATGATGGTAGAAGTCCTTTCGAAGCCGTAAATGAATAGGACCGTAATAGCTGGAGTTCTGTGCAGAGCAAGCCTTGGCATTTAGAATCAGGCTGGCTGAGCTTCAGGCCGCAATGCAACAACCTGCATCAAAGTGTGGCTGGCACGCAAGCGACCCTGTTGGCCGAAAATGTGGCTGGCATAGCCTGATGCCCAACAACCTGAAGATTATGCTGTTTCCAAGCACCATCATCACCTTCTCAGCATCGTTTTCAACCCTCTCTGGAGACAGTATCATCAAACCACACATCCTCACCTGTGGACTGAACTGAACAAGCCATGGACAAGGTCTGGTTCAAGTTGAGGCATACCCACAACCCTGCGCCGGATGTGAAGACCCTCGGAACCAGCACGGAGACCGGGCCCATCCTCCTCGGCCAGTTCATTCCTGACCTGAACCATCTCGACCAGGTCATCAACAGAGGTGACATCAGACCCTTTCCGGGTGATATGCAAGTGTGGCCCTCTCAGACCATCAAGTTCAAGTGGGAAAACTCCCGGTCCACGCAAGCTGATGCATCGGGATCTGCGAGGGCCCCTGGTGTCGCTGCCGCTGGCTTGGATATTCAGGCAACTGCCAGTGGGGCCTTTCGGCAGTCAGTTGAGAACTATTCCGAGTTTGAGTCACTGGACTGCTACATCGTCAACCCGGTCAGGTCGTATATCAACGAGTGTCTTGCGGAGGGTTTGGTGGCTGACCACGTCAAGTCTGAAAAGACGATGGGCACATGGAGATTATTTATGATCACAGGAATCATGATCGCTCGTGGCGCAAAGACGAGCAACGAGGAGGAAGTTCACAAAGAGGGCCATGCCAAATCAGGGCTGTATGTACTTTCTCTCTGTCCCAAGACTCGCCCTACTAATGAACAATGAAGGTCGGTTCCGGATGTTGCTGGCGTCAGCGCGGCAGGTGGCTTGACGAAGGATAGTAAGCAGGCCTCATCGGGTTCTTCTGCCACGGACTTTGTCTGGGCGATCAGACTAGCAAAGATATCGAAGACATTGCGTCAGGTGGTACTTCAGAAAGACTGGTCGACGATAACCGAGTCAGAGGGCGCAACATTTGCCCCCGGCGATGATGAAGTAGACGTCGCTGAAGTTGTGGTTGGAGAGGGCATGAAGGATATTGGCCCTATTGTCGAAGACGAAGAACTGGAGTTGGCATTCGTACTCAATTTGCACTAGATAAGATGTAGAACGGTCTTTTGACCCCTTCTTCCCATCTATATTGTTGTAATGTACGAGGCAGAAGCTCTAGTTAGCGCCCTTGGTCCGCAATGTCGAATTAGGCCATTTTTGCTATGAAGGTTGGTACGTAGGTAGATTGAGATCTCCAATCCAATGCTTTCTCTATTATTTCATTATGCTTATTCCATGGCCTTCTCGATGATTGTACAAATAGCTTCCCTGATCTTCTTCCGGCCATGATCCAACTGGGCAGGGAGGATCTTCCACGGCGCCACACATTCGTATTTTTCACTCACGTTTTTTCGTGACATCTCCTTGAAAATGGCGCTCATCCCAGCCTTCGTCCTCATCTTTTCCCTACTAGCCTTCGAGATCCATGATTGAACGTCCGGCTGGCGGGAAAAGTCGAGCAGCTTTGCCGCAAGTCCAGCTGCTAGGGCAGTAGACACGGATGTTCCACAGAGGGGCTTTGGTCCCGAATCCAAGATCACATCTTCTCCGAGAAATGCAAAATTCGCTGCGTTATTTCGGGGGTTAGGGTTCCACTGTCTGGAAGGTTTCAATCCACCATTACAACAAAAGATGCAGATCACCCGGTCCGTCATGCTAGCTGGGTAGGCAACACCGCTAATGTTCTGCCAGTTAGAGGCGGCGGCAAACACCAGGATCTCAGGTTCTGCGCCTCCGGCGGTGGCCATCTTGATCTGTGCCTCGAGTTCACCATGACCTTCTTGCTTGAACCCCGCTGAGATGCTGATGATGTCGACTTTTTTGCTGATAGCCCACTTGATCGCCTGTCATGATCAGCGTGGTTCTGAATAGGTACGCGAGGGGAACAGGGGCTATAAAGATAACGTTAAACGATGGTCGAATCACTCACCTCGGCCATATATTTTGATGTGTTTCCGCGTGCCTCATTTCCTTCAAAGACCTTTGCAACGTAAAGCTCTGCGCGACCATAGACCTTGCAGATGAGATCTACAGAGTTTGTACCGTGCTGAGGGTTATCTTTATACTTCCCTTCCTTGATGAAATTCTTGTAGGTGATGTTTGCATCGCCTTGACGTCCTTCCCATAACCCAGAGTCAATAACCGCGATTTTTACTCGGTTAGTCTCGTAAGGTTCATCGACTTCACAGGCATGAGCAGTCAGATACTCGTTCAAGACTTCGAGGTTGTTGAACCACTCTGTTGACGTGGCTGGACCGGACCTACCCGAAGTCATTGTTAGCCCTGTTTGACGGAGCTAGTGTGGCCTTACCTTTTGAGCATAGTCCCTCCAAGGGCGTGCGAGTATGGTGCAACCTTTGAAGATGTGCCATTGCGTTCGACTCGTGTTGTCCCTTCTCGTAGCTGAGTGTCGAGGACCTGCTGGGGCTCGTCCTGAGCGGTTGTGTTACACACAAGGCTGTTCTGAATCCCTATGGCAATTTTGGGGCAGTTGATCAAGAGAATTGCTTGCAAAGGCATCAAAATGCGTTTGTAGAAGACCATGCGAAATCTGAAGGTGTCGCTTTTCTCGGGTGCATCGACGTCATTGAAGAGGTGACTCCGAAAATGTAGACAAGCATCCACAACTTCCTTGATAGGCTGAACGGACTCTTTGTATTGCTCAAAGTACTCACCCAAAGCAATTGGTGCCCATAACTCATCGCTCTGATTTTTAGTCTCCAAAGGGAAGCGTTGTCGTAGCTGAAGTTGGAGTAACAACAGTCCAAATTTGGCCATGAACTTTTCCGCGTAGTCATCAGGATCCAGAATAGTGACTTGATCTGGCATTGACTCTTCCAAAGAGTCAATCAATAAAGGAGAAGGGTAGTGTGGTCTCCTAAAGTCCAGCAGCGTGCCGTCCTTGGGGAACTCGATGTGCCCAGGTTGCCAGATGTCCACAAGCCAGGGGCTATCATACAGATGAAGAACAGATTCCGAGAGGAGATATTGCACCGTGACCACATCTTGGTCGTTCAGTTCCTGCTTCGGTGTTCGAGACACCATGGCCATCAATCTGGTATAGAATCTTCTCATCATCCCAGACCTCATCACCTCCCTTTCGGCTTGGTCTGACTTGTTGGTATTGAGGATTTTTTCGAGCGTGAGAAACTTCTTGGGAACTGTGCCATACTCTCGCCCAAGCTCAGAACTCTTCGGCACATGCTTGGTAAATATCTTCTGGTCTTTGCTGAGGTTCAACGTGAGACACTCGTTGCATGCGTCTGCAAAACGGAAGTCTCCACAACCTCGAAAAGGAGGCATACGGCATGTGTCACTAAGCATATGAAAGGTCAGTCGACGTTGGGGTTTCATTGAATGGGACGCTACGTACTGATGGATCCTGCATGGCACCGGATGCCAGCCTTGCGTTTTGTCGCATCCAGAAAAACAAGAAACCGATAGTACCGCATCGGAGTCCGGACAGATGAAATTTGGCAACATGTCTAGTGGACATGCAGTGTTGTAGTTGTTTTGAAAGAAGCTTATAAACTCTTCTTAGCTGGGCGCAAGTTTTTGGTGGCATCTTCGGTTCTGACTAGAACGTCTTCAACCTGGTCTCTCACAGCATCTTTAGCCATGATCAAATCTTCAATACCAGCTGCTGATTCAGGCCACGCTCTGTCGATAGCCAGCTTAAATAAATCGCAACATTCCAGAATGTGGGTTTCGTTTTTGTACTGCCCGACCGACATCGACGACGCACCCGCTCGTCACTGTCGACAATGTCTTGTTATATTCTGAGGAGACCACCATGTCTCCTGACTCTAGCAACCCGCGGCAAGAGAGTATTCTCTGAAGTGCTTCCAGATTTTGAAGATTGGAATGGCCATTTCGTCCTTTTTCCTTGGTCTTGTCGTTTCTCTGCGATTTCCTCTGGGCATAGCTCGGGGTCGTTAGGCTGAGAATCGATATGCTGTTGGACGATGCCGTGAAAGTACCGGGCCTTTTCCTGGACATCTTTGTCTACCAAGCCATCCAGTTGATAGAATAGCTCCCGCAGACAATCGGATAACTTGGTCAAGACCGGTGTCTCGAGCGCTAACAACTCATGCGGGTTGGAGAGTCCGATGAGTTTGAGTTGCAACACACTTAGACCGCTGCGGAGGAGCGAAGTTCTAGCCAAGGCGGAGGTAAACACTGGGATGACTTCCTTTGCCGTACTCAGAAACGCCTGCAGGGTTACCGCCTTCTCGGCATGATCGTCGTCCTGGCCGGGGGAACTGGAGTCGCGGGGCATGGCGACACCCTGCAGGCATTAAAGACAGCAACGCAGGATCAGGTAGCAAGTTGTTCGCTGGTGATGAGCTACGTAATCGACGTGTGGTGCCCCGTTAGGCCACTGTTGAAGCTGAGTATGGAGAAATTGGCTGGAAAAGCCGACAACTGAGGGGATCGTTGGCTGGTTCAGGTCAGGTTTTTTCTGATCTTTCCTGGTCAGCTTCAGCCGAAACCGTGGCAAGCGTGATTTTCACACTGTACAATGTATGCTGTCCGTCTGCATGAAGCACAGTGTTTGTGGCTTCAGCATGTTGCCAATGTTGCACTTTTCTTCGATTGGCTGCTCTCGCCCTGCTGACCTGGCGTGCATTGCGGCATTTTTCAACCTCTAGAGGCCGGAAGAAAGAAGAAAAAGGCAATCAAGGTTTATCGAGGCTTCCCGAAAACTACGACGGCAGTCGTGGCCCATCATGGACTCACAAACCCAACGCAATCCTCAACCAGGAGCCCAAGACCAGAATATCCGCCATGCCAAACAACTATGTTTCCAGCGTATTCACGACCATATGGCCCAACAAAAACGCCAGATTTGGGGCACGTTCCCAAGCCCTGGAGCAGATGCTACTATTGTGGGCAAAGCACTCTGGAGTTGATGCTCGCAAGGGCATGTCCCTTGATGACCGCCTTAAGGACCACCCGGATCTCAAAGCAACATTTATAGGTCTGCTAGAGTTGATTGAACAGAAAATGACACAAGGTACTGACTGGGTACTCTTGGCAAGGTGGCACTGGCTTACTGGTTGCCAGCACTGTCCTCTCCCGATGAGCATGGCGATGCTGAAACAGCTTCGCCAACGATGCCAAGAACCGATGAAAATGTCGACCCCGAGGAGTTTTTGATCAAGCAGAAATGGAGGAGCTATAAGGGAAACACATGGGAAACCGTCGGCGCAGCCGTCGACATGCTCATCGAGCTTACCGCAATGATTCGAAAGTCGACCGTGCGAAACTCGGGTTTACCAACCCATTTCCATCGGCCAGACGACTACTTTGCAGGGTACGCCAAGCTTCTGGCCAGAAACTGGTTCAAGGATGCCAGAAGGTCTTTGACTGATCAACTGGGTGACTCTGTCTTTGTTCGGCGCAGACACATGCTATACAAAAATGAAGCATGAGGAGAAGATCAGCTACCCTGGCGCTCACCCCATTCCCGTGCCAGCCGAACCAAAAGCCGCTCCTCTAGCTATCCCGCGTGTTGAGCGTCTAAAACAGACTACCCCAAGAATCGAATTCTCGACTCCAACGACACCCATCATTGCAGACTTGGCTCCATCAAGTACAAACCTCTCTCAGGTCAACAGGGTCAAACTCGAACAGCGCAGGCGCAAGGTTACCGCTCTTTCTGGTGTCACTGAAGGGTCGGTTTCCATAGAAGAGACGGGCTTTTCATACATGTATCCCGAGCCTCCGACTCTGGGGGAAATGCGAAGATATGGCGTATGCCCGTACTGCTCAGGGTTCTTGTCAGCCTCGAAGTTGACCAAAGAAGCTTGGAGGTGAGCCTTGTCCGAAATTACAGTCTTGGTGTTCTAATGATAGCAATTCTCTAGGAAACACTTGCATGAAGATCTTCAGCCTTACGTATGCATATCAGAGAAATGCCGAGATCCGGCACAGTTCTTCACAAATTCGGAGCAATGGCTGCAACACATGGACAAGTTCCACAGCAGAGATTGGACACAAAAGGTGCACATGAGAACTTGGTACTGCGATAGGGAGCACGAAAGACTGGAGTTCAAGAGAGAATCCGAGTTGCAGAAACACCTCTCCCATGATCACGGATCTTTGAGCGAGGCTCATGTCAGCGCCTTGGTCCGACGCAACTGGGGTGTCGGCTGTAGAGAGGCCCATGTCTGCCCGTTGTGTGAATCAACACCAAACAATATCGTACCTTTGATGAACGACAAGGACAAGGCAACTATTCTCTTCCGACACATTGGCGATCACCTCAAATCCCTTGCCTTATTCTCCCTGCCGTCCTTGAACACTGGCCCTGCCAGTAACGGGCAAGATCCCAGCTCTGGGGCTCAGATTCCAACTAATGACGACACTAAATCTGACTCTACTGGGAAAGGTCAAGGAGTTGGTCAGGCTGACGAGGACCTTGTTGGTCGCCTCACCTTCAATGACGACCCCCACACCCTTATGGACTCCATCGGCTCCGAGGCAACCGAGAAGGGGCTTGCCTCTGATGTACCTTCTGACGTCAATGCTGCGTTGGAGTGGGAATTTGTCAGTTCAGAGCAAAGAGGCCCTGAAGTAGATCCTGTTCTGGAGGATTTGAGAGTAAGGCACGAACAAAGTCAACTGGCGACCATCACTCCACGCAGGAGAGCCACTCTATTGGAACAGCTCCTTGGCACGGCGGCTGAGAGTGTTTTTGACCATATCCCACAACATTTCTACCCGAACGGGATTACTGACAGCCTCATCACCAAGGAAGCGATTATTAGTGAGCTTCCAATTGAATCAACCTCACAAGCTCAGCACCAGGAGGAATTGGAGGAATTGGTCGATTTCATTTCCCTCTCCGCAAAGAAATTGTTTGCCATTACTATCTTGACTAAGATCTCCAGAGAGTTGCTGCAGCAGAGGATACGGGCTTTCTGGATCAGACGCATTACCGATCGTGACCTCCCTCTACTTGAATCGAAGTTTCGCTGGGAGGGTAGGCATACGATTACGTTTAACCGTGAGTTTAGGGACAGCCTTGCCAACGAGGGGCCATGGCCATCAGTCTGGGTTCAGCAATTTTGTCTTATCCAAAAAAGGTTTTTGGCTCCAGTCTTTTTCAGCCCAGGTGCTTGAGTACAATTTCGAGCCAGAGACCATCCTCCCGTTCACAGAGAAAGGCTCCGAAACTGGCCATGATGAATTCATGGATGTCACGAAGTTTAGGATCCATGAAAACCACGTTAAGAAACAGGCCATGGTGCGTTTCAAGCATCGAAACGAGAGTATGATCAAGCAACATGCTAACGGTCCCCGATATAGGATCCTAGTGGTCCGTACTATGTTGGGGTGAAAAAGTCAGACCGCAATCTCCAGCTCGCCGCCGCACCCTATTCGCATCAGGCGAACATCTTGTCTCGCATGAACGAACTCAACCACAAGCACATTGTTTACTTTCTCGCTGCATTCCGCAGAGGCTGGGGAAGCGAGTACTTGATGCTTGAGTGGGCAAGTGGCGGAAATTTAAGACACCTATGGCGCAATTTCCATCGACCGAAGTTGACCTCTGGACTAGTAAAGGCAGCGGTCAGCCAAATGGTTGGACTGACAAGCGCCCTTCGCAGCATCTATTCTGCTGTACCCCCTTCTTACTCTTACCACGGTAACTTGAAGCCCGAAAACATCTTTTGGTTCAAAAACGAGAACCATAATGAATTAGGAACGCTGAAGATTGCGGGCTGGGAGTTAATGGAAGAGGTCAAACGCACGATTAATCCATGGGCCGACCAATCGGAACGCGAGTGTAGGACTAAAGGAAGCCAAAGGAGTACTTGGTATGAGGCACCGGAGTTGAGCAATGCTAGAGGGCTCACTGGGGACCGACATTGCTTCTCTGACATCTGGTCAATGGGGTGCATAATGCTCGAGTTCCTAATATGGCTCATGTATGGTGTGGGTGGGTTGGATAGATTCAGCCAAGAGGTACAGCCACCGATATTCTCTGGGGGAGTTCCCTTCTATCAGCAAAAACGAGAAGACCAAGACGACATGCCGACAGCTACAGTGGACCTCATCGTACAGGAGTGGATGGATCACATGGCTGCTGATCCTGTGTGCAAGGCCAGGACCACTGCGCTTGGGGAATTGCTGGATCTTATCAGCACTCGCCTTTTGGTAACAGAGTTGCCACAAGCAGCCGAGCTAACCGCGACCACTATATTCTCGCCTGTTAACCAGGTTCACCGCTGTACGCCCGGCCAGCTCGAATGGTCGATGCGGAGCATCTTGGACGAGGATAAGAACGAGAGCTACTGGCTGCCAGGCGAACCTAATCCTCCTCCAGGAACCGGAGATATCGATCTCGATTCAGCGGACTCAGATATATATCCCTTCCCCATGGATATTGATTAGTGCTTAGATACGTGGAGGGAGAGTGAATACAAGTCTGGGCAGATTACTGTTTCTTAGTAGGCGAAAATTTAATGGAAAACACTGAATGGCATCAATAGTTCATCTACAATAGATATCGACGGCCAAAAGCCGATTAATGGTGTTTTAGGTAGGAGATTAACACGGGCACATGCCAATAACCCTAGGTATGGATGATAGACTACTGATGCTTTTAGCCATTTTGATCGTGTTTGCCTGCGAAATGCTTACAGAATAGTCGAAATTACGGACACTCCCTCTGAATCAACGACGGGCATTCTCGACACGGTCAACGTCGATATCTGCCTCCTCGTCCAGCTTCTTTCCAGGAACTTCCCCATTCTCCAGCACGGCCAGCTCATGGGTGAGGCCTCCAGTCTGGTACTTGTTAAATTTCCAAGCGGGGATATTTGCCTCGAACAGTTGATCGATCTCTTCCAGATTTCGGCCCTGGCCATGGTTAGCGGGGTTGCAAAAAAAGACAAAAGCAACGTGCCTTTAGTTCCGGCATGCAGAACCACGCCCAGATGGAAGACAGAACAGCGAAGCCACCCCAAATGTAGGCGAGACCGGATCCAATCTCGCGGAGGAGGTAGGGTGTGCAGAAGACAACGACAAAGCCGACAACGACATTCAGTGCGGTCTAATAAGAACGATTAGGTACCTGTTTCTTGAGCTTTGAGAGAAGGGTTACAGGTGTAAACTCACAGAGACAGCCATTGTCTTCTCACGCAAAGCCTGGGTACCGACTTCGGCAGCGGTGATGTAGGCACCCGGGCCGAGGGTCATGTGCAAGATGCACGTATATAGCTGCATTCCAGCAACTATTCCGTTACTCTCGTGAACATTGGGGTTCTTGATGCGGCCTAAAGCGGCAATAGCAATGAGGAAGGCTCCTTGAGACCAGCCTCCATGGATGACGAGAGTACGACGTCCAAACATGTCGAGGAAGACCATTGCCATCATTGCTGTCACGACGGATGTGGCGTTGTTGACAACCTAAAGGCAATTTGATTAGGTATGGAGGGTGTCAAGACCAACTACTCGAAACTTACAGCATAGATAAAGGCCATGTCTGAGAGACCAACAGAACGGTAGAAGGTTGGGCCGTAAGAAGAGCTGAACGTAACGCCAGTGAGCTGTTGGAAGGTCATGATGGCACAAGCGATTCTGACGGCAAGTTAGCTTTTTTGCAAAAGATGGGATAAGGTTCTTGCACAAACCCAGTCCTCCTCCGGTTCTCACGGTTGATAAGATCCTTCCAAGGACCCTTCTCTCTCCTTCCAGCTTGGCCCTCCTCCCTCATTGATGCAAGCTCCAACTCGGGAAGGCCATTGTCAACATCCTGCTTTCGACGGACAGACCGCAGAACCTTGAGTGCTTCCTCGTAACGGTCGTTGAAGATGAGCCAACGAGGCGAGTTGGGAGTGAAGAACAGTAGACAGATGATTATAACAGCGGGGAGAGCCTGCAGGGCTGTGGCGATCTGCCAGCCGGAGTTGTCCGTCTTTCTAGACATGGACTCGTTCACGATGCCTGCGATCAACGAGCCCGTCGTGAGACAGAGCTGTATCGAACCTACGAAGAAACCGCGGAGGGCTCCAGGGGCAATTTCGGACTGGTATGTCGGGACAACCTGGAAGTTTTAGCATAGATAGCGATTACGATGAAGTAGGCCAGACACACATTTTTCAACTAGACCGACTGCAGTGTAGACCATGAATCTTCCAACAATGAACTGTGCCGGATTCTTGCTCGTAACTTGGACTTTTTATGACTGTTAGCCAATTCTCACATGGAAAACCACGGAATTCGAGGCTTACTGATGGGGCCGATAACCTGAATGCAGCAGGTAAACGCCATGGTGTAGCGGTGGCCAAACCTTTCGATGATGGGACCAACGATGACGGTTCCAAGGAACTTTCCAATCAGAGGCAAACTGTTCATGAGAGACTGCAAGTCACTCGGCAGGTAGTATGTTTCTTTCTCCTTATTCCATTTGCCAAAGGTCCTTAGAAAGGGATCCATGGCTTGGACGCCGCCGAACGACGCTCCATCACTGTCCCTGGCCGTTAGATACTCGATGAAAGGAATGATGACCGAAAAATAACTCACTATCCGAAAAAGATACTTCCCAAGGCATAGATGGTACAAAACATCATCAAGCGGGGAGTCGCCTGCGCGAACGCGGCCTTGCCCGCAAACACACCTCGAGCCATTCTTGCAATCGAGTCACTACGATGAGGGCTTGTGAAGTTTGGAAACTGTTCCTCGAGTATCGCTAACGTGAAATTCTCATCCCAACCTTGTTAAGTATCTGGCCGTCATCGGACCATCGACACTCGGATGAGGAATTTTCCAACCGACCCCCTCACTTCCCCGTATCCCCGGACCCCAGACTTCTGGGGTCGTCAGTCTAAGGATGATGATCCTCGTCGGGTGCGAACCCGAGAATTAAGTCGCTTAGAACTTATCTAGTATAAACCATGTCGATCACGGCGCGGAGTTCGGCAAGAAATGTTTTCAATTGGTCAATAAGTCCGGTCTGTAGCTTGTCTTATTGCCGTGATTCCTTCCCGGCCAAGACTCGGCATCCTGATTTGAAGCCCGACGTCGGACCTCTGGCAGAACCATTTTCCCACAAGAATAATGACTCGTGAGCTGTTGCTTGAATCAGGTGATCAAGAGTACACAAAAGGGTGAATAGTACCAGTCGTGAACTGCTAAGGCTCGCTACCCAAAGATGGCTCAAGCTTTCGAGGTTGTCGTTTACGGCGGCACGTCTGGTGGAGTTGCCACGGCCATTCAAGCCGCCAGGCTAGGACGGTCTGTGGCACTTGTCTCGCCTAACGAACATATCGGTAAGAAAAACCCTAAGGGAGCTAGAAAAAGCCCTACTAACAGGGGTCAATTATAGGTGGCATCCAGATCAATGGGCTTGGTGCTACGGACATCGATAACCAGGCCGAGTTCCAGAACAGCACCACCCTTGGCGGTCTGAGTCTGGAACTGCATGAGAGAATTAGCCGGCACTACGATCGTCTTGAAAGGCTTAAGGAGGTTGTTGAGAAGAAGTTGAAAGATCCTGATGTTTGGCGATTTGAAGCCCGGGTAGCCGAGAAGATCATCTCAGACTGGTTGGCCGAGTATTCCAACATCTCTGTTATCAAGGTTGGCATCCACGCGTTCGACGGGCTTTCTAAGCATCTCACTAATTGCTTATATGAAAAAGTCTCCATTGAAGGAAGGGAACGCGGTCGATCATGATGAGGAGGGGATTCTTTCCATCCATCTCGAGAACGGCGACACTATCTCGGGCAAAGTCTTTGTCGAAGCTTCGTACGAGGGCGATCTTCTAGCGGCAGCTAGTATCACCTGGACTCGAGGCCGCGAATCGTCGAAGACCTACAACGAGTCTCTTGCAGGAGCCCGCGGTGAGACTCTATACCGTCAGATCGACGTTGACGTAGATCCCTATGTCAAGCTAGGAGACCCATCAAGTGGTCTACTCTACGGCATCTCAGACGAACCTTTCGGAAACCCAGGCGATGGGGACTTGCACCTTCAGTCATACTCGTATCGATTACCCCTGACGGATGACCCGGACAACCTCGTGCCCTTTTCTAAGCCAGAAGGTTATGATCCCGCTCACTATGAACTCCACAGGCGCTATTTAGCTGCAGGAGGAGAGTTTTATATGCCGCCAAAGCGGTTACCCGGAGGAAAAACTGATCTCATAGGCTCTGAGGGTGCCCTGTCTACTGATTTGCTTGGGATGAACGATGAATGGCCTGTTGCGTCTCGCCGAGATAGGGAAGCAATTCTGAAGGATACTGCAAGGTTTACCAAGGGGCTCTTGTGGTTCATAGCAACCGACCCTAGCGTCCCAGTGAGTTTTCCTCCACTCTCGCACAGTTGACTTTAACTAACCATGAAATCCATTAGGAAATCTATCGCAAGGAATGGTCTCGCTTTGGCTACTGTCGCGACGAATTCCCTGACAACGACCACTTTCCCTACGAGCTCTACGTCCGTGATGGTAGACGTATGGTCTCCGACTATGTCATAACCGAAGCCACAGCCTCGCGTGATGTCGGAGAGCCGCAAGTAGACGACCCTGTGGCTGTTGCATACTGGCCGACAGATACACACAGCGTACGAAGAATACTCCGTGACGACAAAGTGCACAATGAGGGCTTCATCTTCAAAGATGGACACAAGTGGCGGCCATTTGGTGTTGCGTATCGAGCTCTGGTGCCAAACCGAACTGACGGTTCCAATTTCATCACGGTGACGTGCCCGAGTTCATCTCATGTTGGATATGGTAAGTATCTCTGTGCCACAACTTCGGGGCAGTTGACTGACTTTTGTTTCAGGGGCTGTCAGATTAGAGCATCAGTTTTACGCCATTGGCCAGGCTTGCGCCAATGCCTGCGACATCGCATTGTCCAGGGGCTTGGCCATGCAAGATGTACCATATACAGAGTTGGGGGGCCGACTTAGTGCTCAGGGAGTTGTCCTAGATGCTTCTAAGGTTGGGTTTCCAAGCTTCGCGGACGAGTCGTAAACCCGCTATTAGCATACACATTCTATACCAATTTAGGTTTCTTTACCGCGAAATATTGGAAGACGATTGCCATTCATACTTGGGTAGAAATAGAGCTATAATCAAGGTTGAATTGTTTAGTATTTTGCTGTTAGGTTGAGGGAGTGCACCGGCAGTTAGGGGAGTAGAGTTGTGCAGATCGCTCAAGGACGGTCAATTCCTCAAACCTTTATAAACCTTTTTTAAATTGTTCTCGTATGTTTAGGTAACATAAGTCCTAAATACACCAAGGAAGATAGAATACTTAGTTAAGTTCTTATAGAAGCCTTTGGACTCTTTTTATTACATCTTGCACTGAGAGAACTGGGGAACAATAAGAAACACATTCATAACGTTCTGGAAAAATTAATATTAGACTCATCGTCTGAACATGGAGCCAACAATTTCCCTATCACGGTTGTATTCTCATAGAAGAAAGTAATTATACATGTAAGAACCCGCATACACTCTCTCCTCTCCTATTCTACTTCTCAGGGCCACAGACCTTGTCGATAGACCTAGGCCCACAGTCAGAGCCACCGTGCTGCCAGCATTCACTATCCCAGCTGTTTGCCATAAAGAAGGCGGAGTTAATACACATCTCGTAGGTCTTGGCATCTTGTCTGCTATCGGCGCAGAGATGCTCGCATCGACCGCAGTATCGAGCGTAGGAGCTAGCTACTTCCTCGCAGGCGGGGAGGTCGACATTGGGGGTTGGAGTGGCTGCTGCACAAGGACCTGAGGGCTGGAGAAGGGTCAGCATTGAACTTCTAGATAGGGAGAGTGGACGTACGCGAGCCAGAGCCAGGGCAGGGAGAACAAGGTAGAAGATAGATGTGAACTTCATAGTGACGAAATGCTGCTGATTGATTCAAGATGTGTAAATTGAACGAACCTCTAGAATAAAGACATCATAATCCCTTTATAGTGCCTACGCTCGGATGTCGGCCTGGGATCTCTGGAAGGATCTTTGATTATGGAGCCTACTCAGCCCACAAGAAGGATCACCGTGCTTACTTGAAACACAGTCGTTTCCTAAATCTGAAATGCCCGAACAGGGAAATGTGTAATTAATACGTTGTTCACGAACGGTCAAGCGTTTTCATTAGTTCAAGCGAGGTAATTTCGAACTGAGCATGTGAAAATGGGGTTCACAGGCATGATACAAGTTTATATGAGTAATTTCACGCTTTTAGAGGTGCTCTTAGGGCATCTTTTCATCGGAACCTTCTACTAATAGACTAGACGAGCACTGCGTCAAGGATCACATTTGTGGAGTAGCAACACAGACGCTGACAGACACGATGCTGTGTTCCAGGCAACCTTCAGCCGCACGGGTGTCGATCGTGTAGCTGTTGTTGGCGCTAGACTACCAGGAGATAATCAGGAGTGCCTGTTATTTCTGGGGTCGAGTCAGAGGCGATACACTCGAGTTGAGAATACACGATGGTAAGATAGCGTTACTAGCCAACGTTTGTGCATGTATGAGTACAAGGCTGATCCCCGAACAGTAACACATGAGAGAAACGAAATGAGATGAAACATGAAACGAGGCGGAGTAAATAATTTTGACATTCTTACTAAAACCAATACGGGAAACGTCCAATTTCATATCATTTCGTTCAGTCTATTGACCGACCCGGTATCCTCCAGTTGCCAGTGACCTATTACAATTTTTACAGACCATCGTCAAATCGATAAGGAGCCGACCATCGCTACAACTGTTAGCCAGAATGGTCAAGATTCTGCTTAGACAACATACCGTGTCGTGGGGCTTGGATGAGTCGACAAATCGGAGATCTGTGCCAAGTCGGATTCGGTTCTCAGGGTCCTTGTTGATCGTTGATGCATGGATCTAAGAACATTAATATCTTGAAAGCTATAGCTTTGGGGTACATACCATGTGAGGCTTGTGAAAGACAACATCGCCGGCTTCGTACTCTGTCAGAAGCCACTTTCCGTTGCCGTTATCTTTGCTGAACTGGATAGGTCCGTAACCGAGCCACCCCGTACCCATCATGTTTGCGTTGAAGGCGTCGTTTCGTTCCTTTTCTGACATTCCGCATTCTTCCGCTTTCCTGTTGAATTCGTCCTCGATCTGTTGGCCAAGAGCATCACCTATAGGCCTTAGTACCATGAACGCACATTCTAGGGGACCAACTCACTGTCTTCGAGATAGATGAGGCCGCCACCCTGGAGGCGGATATCCCCAATTGGAATCCAGGCAGTTACTGAAGTAGGTTCGCCATACCGGAGAAAGCTCTGGTCGTAATGCACACCAATTGCATCGTTGTGGGGAGTGTTGTTTCTCAGAATAGACCTCTTTAGTAGAAAGGTGTCCTCTCCCCAACCCCTGAGCTTGGCGACAAAGTCTCGCAGAGCTGGGTGGTTGGAAAATTCGAGATACCAAGACTCGGTGTGTGCCTTCTCAGCGAGATTGGCAAAAGAGCCCGGGCCTGTCTGGCCCTCTAGGCAAGGTCCGGCACCGATGCTGGGATAGTCGATGCCCTTGTTCTCAGCGTTGTAGATACCATCCACAGGCTTAGAGTCAGGCTGCAAGACGCCGGACGGACTGAGGAACTTGAAGTAGGCTTCACGACAGTTGAGGACATCAGATCGAGGTAGAATGCCCTTCATGAAGAGGTATCCGTCCTTTTCATAGCGGGCTTGAAGAAGATCAATTGGCTCGGAGGGGTAAGAGGGTCTCAGTGACCCGATCATGTCGGGCTTGAGAAGGCCATCGTTGACGAGGTAGCCATCCTTGAAGGCGTGCTGTGTTGGCTGAATAGTAGCAACCTCGGCCATTTTTGCACTAATTGGTGAGCCAGGGTTTGTCAAGAACAGAAATAAAAGACCTCTTATCTTCTGCTCGCTCCCACATTTATAATACAGGACGTGCCACAGGATCACCATCTCCCATCTCCACGTCAAGGTGGGCTCGGAAGGCCCTTCCGATACGCCACTCCCGCAAGGGGGAAATAAATCCCGGCGTAGCTAAGGGCCTCAATTCAAATACAGTAAAGTTCCGCCGGAAAGTTACTACACTTAATCTCGGTCTAATGCGAACCGGCTGCGGGGGTGGGTTGTTTGCGGGGAAGGGAGACATCAAGGGTTGGTTTGGGTAAGACAGGATTGTCAGTTGACCCGTGGGTTATTGCTGATTTGATGTAAACATGGCATTTCTTGCCGAGAGAGTTGCCTTATCTGAAGGTGCACATATGCAATAGTTTATGGCCTCAGTGGCTGCTTATCGTCGTGGTACGGAGTACTTGGGACTATCTTGCGCCAAGAGTGGGATTTACGTCATATCAGCAACTCAATTGAACTTCTTGTCTGCTTGTGTATCTTGTAGGTATGGATAGCTGTAAATTACACACAAGGAAGCATCGACTGCATTACTGTCTATCGAATTGAAATGATCTCCTCTTTCGTCACGACTCCAGCTGGCCATTCATCCCGACCCCCCATTAACCCATGCACGTAACAACTCTCAAGAAATTCATACCCATCTCCCTTAGGTCGAAGCACAACAGGTGAAGAAAACCCATGCAGCATGGCAACAACATCGCAAACCTCCATTGTACTCGGTCCAATGCCTATCAGTCCGCGGCTCGTAGTAAAGAAGGCCCGGTGATGAAATGCAAGACGCATGATCATTGCGAATCTCACAAACGCCTGCTCACCGGGTGATCGATCTTTGAATGTCGATGTTGGTATGACTTCGTCGTCTGGTAAAGCTGGAAGTACAAGGCCGGGTTCATTGAGGTAGCTCTCGAGACGGATGAGGTCGTCTGTCTCACCCCCTCTATACTCTTGCATGGGATATTGACGACCCATCATCAGCGTGGACGATATCACTGCCGACACTTCATCTACCGAGTACATTCGATTAGGCAAGATAGTATTGCGTATACGCGTGGTTTGGGCATCATCGATCGCCGTGCTCTCGAAAACCTGACTGAGGATATCTCGACGGAAAAGAGATCGCATGTTCTTGAAAAAGGCTGCAAGCGCCGACGCATCCTTAACAACATCTTTGCCAGGTGCATCAAAGCGGTAACACATATCATCAATGATATCCCCACGACATTTGAGCACGGCAATGTCGTGAGGATCGATTAGTTCGAGCTTTGTACTGGAAACCAATTCCCCATTGGGGCCCATCCTGTTGACACCCATGTCTATATCCTCATGTCGAAGATGCCATCTCGGAACCCAAGAGGGGATCTGCGATGTTTCTGCGTCTTCGTTCAACCTTGGCTGGACGAATCTAAGGACATCCAGCGTTTGTGTTTCGGTGATGGCGTATTTAGTCGCTGAGGCGAGGATGTCACTGAGAGACCGCCGATAATCCGTCTTAAGTAGAGCTTGGAAGGAGTCATTTGTCTGCCCATTCCTCTTGACTAGGCCAAGGACTGAGAACACGGCGTCTTTTGGGTCCGTGGAAAACTTTGTCCGCAAAAAGGCGAGCAAGGCGACTAGAGTTCTTGAATCCACGGGAAGCTCGTTGTTTGTCTCCGGGGAGAAATAGCTCCAGAGCAGGTGGAGGTCTCGGATCATCAAGAATTCCTCTCGAGTGTGAGACCATGCACGGTGTCGGTACAGACTATGGCCTGCTTCGAGTATCGAGGATAAAGGCGTTGTTTCGGTGCCGCAGTAGACTGTTGACTCTGGTGACAGGACTGCCTCTTGGAAGACCTGTGATGGATGATTAGTTTGAATCATTGATACTCTTCTTAACTAAGACTCACCCATTTCCTCTGGAACCACGGCCGTCGTAGAAGCTTGAACAAGTCTTGTTGCGTATCCCTAAGCATGAAGACAGGCTCTCCCCTCTCTCCTTTAAGTCTCTGCTCGAAAGAGGCGTTGAAAACCGAACGAGTGAAACTTGTGGACGAAAACATCGACAACATCTCAACCATGGGATCCTTGGACTCTCGATCAGCCTCCCTCGCAGCACGGCACACCTTGTCAACTGTATAAAAAGCCGTCTTGGCCACGTCGTCAGCGTCCGGGCCCAGCCAGATCAGACATCGGGTGCACTGGGAGTAGACGGCGCCCATGAGGGACACTTGTTCTCCGCGCTCGGTGATATCTTGCTGGTTGATGCAGAGAGCATCAATCCATATCCGTCGGGGAGTATCGGGGAGGCGGAAACGATGGATTACTTCTAATGCGCTGGCGGGGATTTTGATTGCGATTCCATCCAGTTCGCAAGCTTGCAAGGGGTTGGGTCGCCCCAGCAGTAGGATATCGCTTCATAGCTGGGAGGATTTTCAGGTTTGGATTCCTGGTCAAGTGATAGACGGGCAACCTCCAGTCGACATTTCAATGGATCTTGAGGCTGACCGGGTTGGACTATCAGGATCCTGATATCTCCGAGTGCGCTTTCAATGCGCCGATAAGGGATTGTCATGCTCAACGGCCGAGTCAACTGGTTAGTGAGCGTTGGTATTAAGAGAAGCCTTTGCCTGAAACGAGTAAAATGTGAAGAAGAATGCATCTGACTGTATCACAAAAGAAACGCAGAGCTGATATAGACATCATGGGCTCTCAGCCGTTGCCGGAGATCCGGCGTAGCCAATATCAGTCATTGAGAGTATCTAATAGTGTCTTGTGGCTGTTGAAGACCAATGATTGAGGGAGGGTTGAAATTGACCAGGGTGGGGAATAACTCTGCCTTGAGGGGAAGATAAAGCACTACGGTAAGTGTTCTTATCCTCGTATAAGAGTAATAGTGATATTTATAACATACTATAAAGTATTTAAGATTTTCAGGACAATTTTTATGCTTATTTTTATAGAGACTTTTTATAACTATAGAGAAGAGTTAGAAGTGCTTGGTCGCAAGTGCGCCAGTCAGACAGGCTGTCCGCCTACCCTGGACCATGCAACAATGACAATGCGCGAGGCTTTACCATCTCTACGAGGTTAGAACTACAAGAAATGATCGCCTTTCGGGATACCCACAAAGTCATACCGAGCTGCATATAACCGTTCCAATCATTCCTCCGTCAATTTAGCCGCCGCATGCAACCCCCTCAGCGGGCGGCAGGCCTCAATTGAGAGTTGTCATGACGTTGAACCATGCTTGGGATTTAAAAAGAGCCTCAAGCTGAATCGGACCGAGAGTGATATCTTAGGTGCTTCCTTGGAGGACACATTCTTTGCTGTATCAGATCATCGCCAAAAATGTCCGACGTCCAAGTTCATCCAAAATCTCTTCCCGATTGGAACAACATCAATGTCATCCACCGCAACACCCTCCCTCCAAGAAGCGACTTCTATGTCTACAATACCGAGTCCGATGCCTTGGCCCGTGATGTAACCAAGGCGAAGGCTCTTTGCCTTTCAGGAACCTGGAAGTTCAACCTCGCCAAGTCCCCCTTTGAGGGTCCGGACGAGTTCCACGAGCGCGACTTTGATGCTTCTGGGTTCAGCGACATCCAAGTGCCCGGGATGTGGCAGCTTCAAGGCTATGGAAAGGGACCTCACTACACCAATGTTGACTATCCGTTTCCGGTAGATCCGCCCAACGTGCCATTCGCGGACAATGAGTGTGGGCGGTACATCACCACATTCACGGTGGACGACAGCTTCAAAGACCATCAACTGCGCCTTCGCTTCGAGGGAGTGGATTCCTCGTTCTCTCTGTGGATCAACGGCACCTACGTCGGCTATTCTCAAGGCTCCAGGAACCCAAGCGAGTTTGATGTCACGGAGCTAGTTGGATTTGAGAAGAATAACGTGCTCGCGGTGGAGGTTTACCAGTGGTGCGATGGGAGCTACCTTGAGGATCAAGATCAGTGGTGGCTTAGCGGCATCTTCAGGGATGTCTACTTGCACGCCTTCCCTAAGACACACCTCATTGACTTTCAGGTTTCTACTGAATTGGATGATAAGTTTGAAGATGCTACTCTAAGAGTCGACGTCGAGTTGAGTGGCTCCTCGTCTGTCGAGCTCAAGCTGCTCGACAGAGATGGTGGAGAGGTTCTACGAGACACGAAGAGCATTTCGGGCAAGGAAAGCTTTGAGCTGTCCGTGAAAGGAGCAGAGAAATGGACTGCAGAGACCCCTTATCTCTACACACTCGTTCTCAATATGGGTGGAACGAGCAGCCTCGCCCATCGCATTGGCTTCCGCACCGCAGGATTGATCGACGGCGTCTTCTGCGTCAACGGCAACCCCATCAAGATCCGAGGCGCAAACCGACATGAACATCACCCTGACCATGGAAGATCCGTACCTTATGAGTTCATGAAGCAAGACCTCTTGATCATGAAGCAGCACAATCTCAATGCAATCAGAACCTGTCATCAGCCTAGCGACCCACGACTCTACGATCTCGCAGACGAACTCGGCTTTTGGGTTCTTGATGAAGCGGATCTAGAATGCCACGGCTTTGGATCAACAGGTGGCGACCCGGCATCCTTCGTTTCGGACAATCCAGCTTGGGAAGAACAGTATGTGGATCGGGCCAGACAGATGGTTGCCCGCGATAAGAACCACGCCTGTGTCTTCATGTGGTCTCTCGGGAATGAAGCCTTTTTACGGTCGGAATCACAAGGCCATGTACAAGTGTATCAAGGACATGGATTCTACGCGATTGGTGCACTATGAGCAGGACTACGAGGCTGAGACTGTTGATCTCTATAGTCGCATGTATTCCAGCGTCGATGAGATTGTGGAGAAGTTTGCCAAAGAGAAGGAGTGGACGAAGCCTCTCGTTCTGTGTGAGTTTATTCACGCGATGGGAAATGGGCCAGGAAACATCAAGGAGTATGTCGAGGCCTTTTTATGAGTATCCGCGATTGATGGGAGGTTGGGTGTGGGAGTGGGCAAACCACGTAAGTACACATTTTTCTTACACAGGCACTTCTAACCGTCATAGGGATTGCGCACCAAGACCAAGGACGGAGAAGAGTACATGGCATATGGAGGCGACTTTGGAGATGAACCGAACGACTACAACTTCATCATGGATGGCGTCTTGTTCTCGAACCATACACCTACGCCTGGTCTGATTGAGTATGCCAAGGCGGTCGAGCCTGTTCAGACGCTTTCACTTGATGGCAACAAGGTGACGATCGTGAATCGCTATGACTTCATTGGCCTGGAGCATCTCAAGGCTACTTGGAAGATTGTCGCTGACGGCAAGACCGTACCTGGAGCAGACATTGAGATACCTAGCGACATCAAGCCGCACACAGAGACAACCCTGATTCTGGACGGTTACGATGAGTCTCTTCTAAGTGATATCACTGGGGAAGCTTATGTTCATCTAAGCTTCGTCATAAAGGAAGGCACAAACTGGGCAGAGGCTGGTCACCAGGTCGCCTTTGGTCAACTTCAAATCTCCAAGCCAGAATCCATCGCTACATTGCGATCATTGGACTCTGGGACACCCACAGTCGAACAGGTATCCCCATCTCTCCTTGTCGTTCGGTCGTCTGCCGGGGATTCGACTTGGGACATCAATCTCGCTGCTGGTGCCCTCACAAGCTGGAAGCGCTCTGGCGTTGAACTCCTCACGACTCCCATTACGATGGACTTTTACCGCGCCCTCACTGACAACGATCGCGGCGGTCACGGAAAAGAATGGGAGGAGCGCCGCCTCCATCAAACGTCTCACCACGTACGACAAGTGAAATGGCACACAGACTCAAACACAGTCCAAGTCCAAGTCACTGGCCGCATCGCGCCGCCTGTCCTAGCCTGGGCCGTCGACGTCGTCACCACGTATGAGTTTCACGGTGACTCTCTCCGCATTCATGTACATGGTAAACCACACGGATTGCGGCTGCCTGAGACGTTTGCGCGGATCGGCGTGACGCTTGGGTTGGACGGTGTATCTGACGTGAAGTGGTGGGGACGAGGACCTGGGGAGTCGTACGTGGATAAGAAGTTTTCGCAGGGCTTTGGAAACTGGAGTTCGAGTGTTGATGATCTCTGGGTGGACTACGAGTTTCCTCAGGATGGGGGTAATCGGACGGATGTCAGGTGGGTAGAGTTCGTCGGGAGTAGAGGACGTGTGTTGAGGGCGAGGTTTGGGGATCTTGAAGGCGCCAGCTTCTCAGCGATGCCCTATACTACGAGGGACGTGGATGAGAGCACGCATCCGTATGAACTACGGAAGAAGAAGAGGGATGATACGATTGTGAGGTTGGATTGGAAGCATCACGGCCTGGGAACTGCGTCTTGTGGACCGGCTACTTTGCCGGAATATCAGCTGCGGACTGACAAGGAGTTTGACTTTGAGATACTCCTAGACTAGAGGTCTTGGCGGGTCGCGAATGCGATATGGATGTGATGCTCTGAAGGAAAGATGGGATTGAAGTTGCCGTCTCATCACCATGGCGGAACATCTATCAACTAGAATCCCCACAGCATACACGTTTGTCTCTTCATCCGACAGGTCTCACGTATACGCCCAAGCCGCATAATTATCCCCCGCAACCTGAATTTGCACCCCATCAACCTTCAAACATCCCTTCCCTTTGAACTCTCCCGTTGTAGCTTTGAGCACCGCCTCGTCTGCCATCGGAACGTTCATTGAAGTCGGACAAGCCCACATGCCTCGGTTTCCATCCTCCGGTAGCCATACAAGCACTTTGATGGGCATCTTGCATTCCGAGATGATTTGCGACGCTTGAAAGCCGCCGACTTTGGAGCCTGGAGGTCGGAGGGCTGAGTGGGCGGATGGGTAGGAGATTGTGCCGTCGGGCGCGACGAATATGAATTGGCCGCCTGGGACTGCAGCCTACACTCTTGTCAGCGCTGGGGATACCGAGATGGAGGGCTAAACTTACTGCTAGGGCCGTCATGCTTTCGTCTACCTGCGTTGAGGTGCCGGCAGGACACTCGGTGGTGTTGTCGAGGCCGCAAAAGGTGCCCGGCATGGAGGCACCAATAACAAAGGCCTTGTCGCGGGCGTTGATGACTCGAGCGTGGATCTCTTCAATTGACGGAGCGAAGACTGACATGGTGTAGTAGGCGTTGACGATGACGAGCGCCCCGAGGAGGACGCCTGGGATGATTGGCTTCATCGTGGAGGAGGTTTGAAGTTGTGGGCGTCGGAGAGTTCGAGTTTGCGATTGAAGCTTGTAGAGATAAGAAGCTGTTGAAGTAATGCGGTCAAGTTAATCAACTTCGCCAATGAAAGACACTGATGGGTGACGTTGGGTTGGACAGAGGGGGAAACCCGGTTGGGAAGTCGCGTTCCTCTCTACCTGCCTCCATTCGCGAGTAACATCTTCGTCACATCCGTCAACATTTGGGGGCATTTGGCCTAGGTAGTTAGCGGAAGAGGGATCGTGGAGTATTGAAAGCTGTAGATTCTCGCCTTTAAGATGGCGGTCTCCGTCTATGAACGTCCCTCCTATGCATATGTCTGCTCAAGGTGGGATCTGGACAAGAAGTGCCTTGTAGGAACAGCTTTCTCGGTACAGCTCGCTTGTTTAATCGCTGGGACCTGGGATCTCTGGGGACCTGCTCGGTAAGACCTCAATGAGCAAGATCCTGAATGAGCCCTGAGTGCCTGTCCACCACACGATTCGTCATCGGTAACCTCGAAACCGATATGCGATACGGCTGTGAACTAAGATCTGAGCTCAAACTACGTGGCTAGGTGACGCCGCAGCAACCGCCGGCACAGCGGGTGACGTCTAAGGAACCACGGTGAGGAACGATAACGTATGAGGAGGAATACAAAAACGTCGGCCGGGCCCTCTCCGCATCTTTGCGGCCAAGCACGACGTACCACACTGACTTCGTGTCTCCATCTGTGCATCAAGGGACTTGCGAAAAGCAACCTCGCTTAGCCGTGGTCCAACCTAACATGACCCAGGCAGGTGTAAAAGATGGTAACCAAGAAAATATACTCGTATTATCATATCTATTGCTTCGATGCCTTCTTACCCTTTATCTTCCCAATCAAACCCGCCAACTTCGACTTCAAAGCTGGCCCAGTAGTTTCATTCGCCCCGACAAACCTCCTAATAAGAATATTATACAACCCTCCAAACGCCAGCGCAATAGCCGTCGATGTAAAGATAATGACATTGTAAGGCATACTGAAATCAGGAGTCGGTAGGTACAGCAACAGACTCGTCGTGCGGATGTTCATCACCTTGGGTTCCAAGGTTGTGATGACGGCTGCTGCTACGTCGAAGCCGCGGTTTGCGTCGGGGGGGTATTCAGTGTAGCGGAGGATTGACTTTTCAAAGTCGTAAGTCAAGAAGACGGTGCAGTGTGGGGGAATGCGCATCAGGAGTTCTAGCTGGGTACCGCGGGCGCGGTCTAGGGCTGGGCGGTAGTAGATCTCCTTGATGATATCGGTAGAGTTCTCTACTGGAGAGTCGGCGATGCGGGCAGAGAGGGTATGCAGGTAAATGCGCATGAACCAGGGGAGTGACTCCATGTACACAAACTCCACATCAGTGTCGCTAGGGTTGCTAAGAATGGCCTGAACACCGCCGTGTTCTTGGCCATGGCCATTGAAACTACGCTCGGCGTAGAGAAGAGGGGTTTCGGGCTTGTTGAGGAGCTTGTCCTTATCCTGTGACTCGGGCTTGACA
Organism: Fusarium oligoseptatum; assembly: GCA_003946995.1. Taxonomy (NCBI): domain Eukaryota; kingdom Fungi; phylum Ascomycota; class Sordariomycetes; order Hypocreales; family Nectriaceae; genus Fusarium; species Fusarium oligoseptatum. The sequence goes on from NKCK01000036.1 coordinate 197,520, forward strand.
AGCATAAGCTCAAACTCGTCGTTGGGATCGAGATGGTAGCATCGTGATGTGCCATCTGGAGCCTTGGTCTCTCTCGCGCCCTGCGAAGCATAGAGATCTCGAGTTTCGGGGATCTGAACGCAGATAGGAGGGACATCGGGATCGGTAAGAGGGCAGGTTCCCTTCATAGGTCGGCCAAAAACTTGGGAGAGACTCCAGTCCTGACCGTCAAGGTTGTCGGCGGGGAAGCAAGTAAACTCGGCATGGTATGGCTTGGAGGTATCGCAGATGAGCTGGTCGCCGGGAGGAGGTCTCGGGATGGGGTTATCTGGGCTTGGTTAGACACGTAGGTCAAATTGGCGGGGGCAACGTACTCTGAGGCCTCTTGGATCGGTTAACGTCGAGAACCATATCAATAGTCTCCTCCATCTCCAACACACAATCGCCATCCGCCTTGCACTTTGGTCGCACATCAATAGCCATGCTCTGGAAAGACGCATCAAACAGCTTGTGACCATCCAACAAACTGGCAACACCTGCCTTGCCCTTGCAAGGGAGCAGCTTCAAGAAAGGTGTCAGGTTCTCCGTGCATACAACTTCATGTGGCAAAACACCGTGAAGAAGTCTCGTGTTGGCGAGCGACGAGTTGGAGTGATCGCCATCGGGCTGGAACGACATGACCGGTCGGATCGTTCTTGTCGAATCGATAAAGTTGAGACTGGCGCAGAACAAGCCTGACAGGGCATTCGTCAATGTCAACCACTTCTCATCCGCCTCCTCATCCGTCTCGGCATCCAACCAGGCCCAAAGCTCAACACCAGTACCGCCCTCGCGTGTACCATCCCAGGGCCTCGCTCCCCAGCGCTGTGCATCCCACCGTCCTAGTGTGAATCGGAGGTGCAGCTCCCTGGTTCCTGCATACTGTAGGATCTGGCCCAGAGAGCGGGGAAAGAGTCGAAAGTTGTGCGCTTCAAAGTCTGCGATCGAGGTGTTGGCGCGGAAGTTGAAGCTTGCCAGTAGCTGGGATAGGGGCAGAGGCCGGAGTGTCAATTGCTCGTGGTAATCGGATGCGGCGGCGGAGAGGGCGAGGCCATTGGTGACGGCAAGGAGGAGATACGCCAGAAAGTGGCGCATTTTTGCAATGTGTAATTGTTTAAGGGCTGAAGATTGTGAGATCCAAATGGATTTCACATCTCACCCTGCCCTGTTTTAAAAGATCGACTTGGAGTTGGTCTTCGTATCTTGAAGCTCCAACTGTCCCATCCACCAAGTCGCGACGTGGACAATGACGGCTGATAAGGTAAGCGGTGAGATTTGGCAGAAACATTCGGCGCGCGCTTCCTCCACATGCCGTCGCATCTTTGGATCTTCAAGGCCCCGCCATCAACACAGCTACCAATCTTTACCACCAGACCTTCTTTTTCTCCAGCGCAATACTACACTATGGCCGCCGAGCAGAGGAAGCTGCTGGAGCAGCTGATGGGCGCATCCTCGACGTCGCGCGCCGCCCAGCTGTCCATGAACGATCCCAAAGTCTGCCGCTCGTACATCGCAGGCACATGTCCACACGACCTCTTTACAAACACAAAGCAGGACATTGGGCCGTGTCCCAAGGTTCACAGCGAAGGGCTCAAGACTGAATACGAGGGTCTGTCGGAAAGGGAGCGACAGAAGTATGGTTTCGAGTATGATTACATGCGCGATCTGCAAAAGTACATTGATGAATGTAACCGACGCATCGATGCTGCGCAGAGGAGGTTGGAGAAGACACCAGACGAGATTCGCCAGACCAACGTTTTGGTACGATTACTACCCCCCTTACCTATCAAAAATCTGCTAACAGTTCGCAGCTCAAGAGCATCTCGGACCTCACAGCAACCATAAACAACGGCCTCCTCGAAGTCGAAATCCTCGGCTCAATGTCCGAAGTCTCCCGCGCCCAAGACGAGCTCTTCCGCGTCCGCCAAGCCACCCAATCCAAGCTTGACCGCGAAAAGGAGCTCAAAGCCCTCTCAGACACGTCTGGACCCTCGGGCCACCAGAAGCTCCAGGTCTGCGACGTGTGCGGCGCGTACCTCAGTAGGCTCGACAACGACCGCCGCCTCGCCGACCACTTTTACGGCAAGATGCATCTTGGCTATGCGCAGATGCGCAAGACGTATGATGCTTTTCCCAAGGAGATGAAGGGGAGGTCGAGGCCGCAGATGGGTGATGACGATGGACCTGGGATGGGAGGACCCAGAGGACCCAGAGGACCGAGGGGGTCGGGAGGTTACAGAAGCGGTCGCGGAGGTAGGGGCTACCGCGGCGGATGGTAATCTTTGCCGGCCTTTGTACATTTCAATCTCGGGTTGTTGGCGTTTGGGCGCTTGTGAACAAAATTGGACGGAATCAGACTTTAGTTGAAATACCCTTCTAGACGAGGTAGAGCTTGGAGACAACATGAGGATTCTTCAATCTGGCGTTGACTTCGATACTTGTACTTTCTATGCCGCTGCTGTCCCGGTGATATTTCCAACTTTTTCCGCCGTGAAGCTTGCTTCGCATTCTCGCGGCCTCATCATTACTCCAGCGATCCAAACTATACCTCCAATACTATCATGACTTGTTGTTAAGCTCGTCAAACTCTTCCATCTCGTCACCCCACTTTCCTCCGGGGCTCAATGGTTCCAATGGCGGTGGTGGTGCTGCCGCTGCTTTTGCGAATGCGGGCTTATTGCTCGCTGGCGCAGGGGCGGCGGCCTTCTTACCTTCGCCTGGAAGAGCTGGGAAGTCCTCAGCAGCTGGGACGGATTGCTTCACAGGCGCGGGAGCCCTAGGCGCATCTTCATGGCCACCTCGTCCGCCTCTTCCTCCCCTACCGCCGCGACCGCGACCTCGGCCTCGTCCCCCTCGATGTCGATCGTCCAAGAATCGGTCCACATCGTGTTCTTCACCATCCTTCGACGCGTAGCGACTACCACCAAGACCAACATTCCTAGATCCTCGGATTCCACCGTTTGCGCCCCTGAATCCCCGCCGAGCTTCCTCCTCTTCCAGGGCCTCCTTGCCTTCATCCCAACCGCCCTCCTTCATACCCATAGCCTTGAGCTTCCTTTCCCTGTTCTTAGCACGTTCATCCTCCATCTTGCGCCTATCCTCCTCGCCTTGTCGTCGTCGCTCAGCTTCCACAGCCCGTCGCTTCCTAGCCTCCTCCATTCCACGGGCATAAGATGCTGCATGGTCCTTTTCGTCCTGCTCGGCCTTTTCAAACTTGCGCGCCTTCTCTGCAGACACCAACTTCATCCTCTCCATTTTTAGCAGCCAACTCCGCCTCTGTCAACTTTTGCCGCGGGTTAGCACCCGACTGCAGTCGCGCGCTGGCATTGGCTGCTGTATTCTGCGGTCCCTTCTCCCTCGGGGCAGTTGGAGCATTCGGCGGCGCGTTCGAAGTCGGTGGGGGAGCCTGTCGTGCGGGCTTCGGAGCTGGGGCGGGAGCAGGCTTGTCGGCGTATCGCGATGAGGCGAGACCGGCGGGCTTTGCGGGAGGCGCTGAGCTTGCGGGTGGCTGTGCCGGAGGCTGCTCTTGGGCTGCTACGGGTTCTTGGATCGGCGCTACAGGCGCGGGCTCTGGCTTTGGCGCAGGAGCTTCTTCTGTGACGACAGGTTCACTCTCGACAGGTTCGAAGTCATCGTAGAAGAGATCGTCGTCTGTGCGACCGCCAAACTGGTCATCCATGGCGAGTAACTGCGACGTCGCAAGAGGAGCAAGTGAGGTAAAAAATTATACAAGAATAAGCTCAATTGTGAGCGCAGTGAAAGTGAAGGCCTTGTTAACCAAAAAGCAACTTTGAGACCAGTATAGGAAGACAAGCAAAGGTTGGAAAGGTGATGGATGGGCTTGGATACACCGATACCCCGCCACCATTATTGACCGGTTCGGTGGGGGAAAGGCAGCCGCTGGGAGCCGGGATTGGGAGCGGATAATTATCGGAAAGACATATCGGTGATTTGATGCCCGATCGGGCCGATCCTCGGTGAGCTCGGTGAGTCTCTAAACATCGTGTTGAGGGAGCTCAGCTTCATTTCATCCATCGTCAATCGCCAAGGCCTTTCCACCTCTCCCGCTTCTGATATAACCACAACATTATCGCACGTGACCGGTCAACCTCCCAAGAACTGCCGCCTTCAACTGCTCCTCCGTTCTCGTCAACCTCGCCCGATACCGTCGACAAACCGCCTCCACATTCCCCCTCTTGCTATAATCATCCATCACACAAACAATCGCCCTTCCAGACTTGACCCCGAGCCCAAGCTCCAAAAGACTGATGGGCGCCGCAGTTGCACCGTGGAAAAAGAAGACGACGATGTCTGCTGCCTCCTGCATGTCCAGCTCCCACCAAATCTGCTCCTCCCAGCGTTTATCCGAAAAGTCCTCCTTCCATGTAGAGTCCCAGTCATCGCGCTTGGGATTAAAGATTGTGACTGCATGCTCAGATAGAGCTTCGGTGAGCGTCTCGCGCCAGTCGGGCTCACCTGTGGCGCTTGTCGTGCCGGCGAGAAAGATGGATGTGTTTTTCTGATCGTCTGCTGTGGGCCTCTTCGGCGCCATGAGGATTCGGGCTTGTGATGTCATTTTTGCGATGTCTCCGTTTAAAGTCAAGTGAATGTCTTTGTGATGAATGATTGTGAAGTGTCAGAAGTGAGCATGAGCTGAGATCCCCCGCCTTTGAGGCAGGCTGAAAGCGACAATGTGATTGGTCGCTGAGTTAATAATGAATAGAGTCGTGAGTGCACTGCATTTTCTGTCGCCGTTTTCTTGGTAGGAGCATTGTGTTATAAAGGACGTTTGCAACTTTTATTGTACTTGGGCTACGAACGAATGCCCATTCTCAGTCAAGCAAACGTCTACAATCGGAACAATGGATCATACTCGACGTTCGTGATTCACCTCCTCGCATCGACCTCACCTTAAGTTCAAATCACGTTTCTTTCACATTCACTTCAACATCTATATCACAATGAATCATTCTCTCTTATTTTTCATAAACGGTAATCCGTGCAAGAGACAATACCAACCAATCTATTTCTCTACCAATTCAACGCTTCCTATTGATCGCGCATTGTAAAATCTGTCTGTTCGAGAAAGGGAAATTTCCTCAACGCCAGCATCTCCCACGCCTATAAATTCCCCCTTCTTTTTCTCCTTCATGATCCTTCTCAACTCTACACATCTTCTCTTGATCAACAAACTTCCAAGTGAACTTCCTCTTGAAGCTTACTCGAAGCCATCCTTCAAGCATCTATAGCTCCCAAGCCCACCACTATCACCACATCGCTACGCCCATCATGGAACGACGGGACAACATCCTCACACCATGGCAGGAAAGGGCCCTGCAGAAAGGAAGAACCCCTCTGCCAGAGGCGCCTGGCGCGCGACCTTGGGTTTCACACCCAGAGACACTTGTTGCGGCTCCTGCCGCTTACTTCGGGCTGGCTCCCGACACTGTAAGTCCATACAACTCCTGGTCCTTCCAGTCATGGATTGAAAGCTAACATCCCTTCCCAGGGTTCTTCCAGTGGTGTTCGCTGGGATGTCTCCGACATCGCCAGGGTCCTAGTCCACCAACAGAAGGGCAAGAAGTGGGAGGAGATCGCTGTAAGTACTCTCTTCTTATCAATGCTATCGCCAAGACTTGAAACTAACACCTCCCCTCTAGTCCCAGATGGACCGGTCGATGACCGCGGTGGTATCCACCTGCGCTCTGTGGCTCGATCGGCTCAGCCAGCACGTCCTCAATGAGGAGGACAAGAAGAACGAGGAGACTTGGGTAGAAGCCCACCGCCGCTGGTCGACGGGCCTGTAGTGAAGGAGGGTTTGGCGTTGTTGGTTTTTAGAAAGGGAAAGCGAATTTTTAATCCTATGGCTATGGGATCATTCAAATGAACGGACTAGCACAGGTTGTGCACTTGACATGCCCTTGTATTCCCAGTGATGGAGAGTGACTTTGCGTTGGAGGTGGAACTTGTGATATTCCCTTTGGGCCTTCAGGTGATGACCACGGGTGGCTTTCAACAGGAGCAGCGAGCTAACGGTGTCCCGTATCAACGATCTAGGTCATCCCCGTCTTGTAGCGAGCTTGGGCCGGCTTGACAAAGTCATCGATCGTGCAGGGAACGTGTCACGAGCGGATGCTAAACGTGCCGCTATCGGCATGAGACTGAGGCCTCCACCCGACCCAAGCCTAGAGACAGAATTATGGGAAATCAATGGTGATGGCCCTGGGATAACTAACCCCTGGTGGGGTCTGGATGTCCTTTCGCAAGCCTCTCAGCTGCTCCTCTCGTTGGTGGAGATGCGTCCCTTTTTTCATCGTGAAGGAAGAATGTCGTGTCGGTGACGGTGCTCCCTCATATCTCATATTCTTCAAGTCTTTCAATCTGTAGCTGTTGTAGCTGTTGTCGAACTTGTTGGTCGCTCTAGTGCTTCGGTCCTCGCGTTCAAGAAACTCATATCGCTACTCCCGACCAAGACTCCAGCCTCGCGATTGTGGGTGTCCATTACTTCATGCGTCACTATCCAGCCTGTGTATGGTCTTTGAGGGAATAGGCTGGCTTGTCGCGTTGAAAGACGATCTTGTATGTCGCTTATCCCGGCTTCAACTATACTAAAGGACACATTTCCAACACATCATAAATGAAAACAACGATGGTAATGAATAATCTCAAATCGATGTAAAACTTGATATGTTCACTAAGTATTCGGGTGGGATGTGTGAAGAAACGCCATCTGACTGGGCGGCGGCCCACACCGCAACTATCACGTCCCCCTCACGTCTCAACTGAACTCAACATCTCCAACTCCGCGCTACAACCTCACATCCATCAAAGATTACGTATCCCCAAAGACACAATGCTCATCCCACGTAGCGAGGCCATGTCTGAGCATAAAACACATAAGCGAATCATATTCTACCATCAGACTCAGTATAGAGATGATAGATACATCTCCATCCTCCCCGCACTCAATCCCTCATCCGGCGTCACACACGTCATCGTCGCCGCGATCCATCTCAACGCGCCCGACAACATTACCCTCAACGATGACTTGTACAATTCCTCCAAGTTCATTCCGCTATGGGATGAGGTCCGTCAGCTGCAGGCGGCCGGTATCAAGGTCCTCGGCATGCTCGGCGGCGCAGCGCAGGGATCCTACACCAAACTTGATGGGTCACTTGAGGGCTTTCACAGATGGTACCAGCCACTTCGGGAGATGATTAAATGGGCTGGCTTCGATGGTTTGGATCTTGATATTGAAGAGGCCATGTCGCTTGGTGGAGTTGTCCGTCTGATTGACCATTTGAAGACGGATTTTGGGCAGTCTTTTTCTCGTGACGCTTGCACCTGTCGCACCAGCGCTGCTTAACAGGCAAAACCTCGGTGGATTCAATATTGAGGAGCTTGAGAAGGGATTGGGATCGCGCATAGCGTGGTACAATACGCAGTTTTACTGCGGCTGGGGAGACATGAGCAAGACGCACGACTACGATACCATCATCGCGCGAGGCTGGCCGCAAGAAAAGGTTGTCATTGGCTTGGTAACAAACCCGGCTAACTGCTCGGGTCATGTGAGCGATTCCAAATTGAAGGCGTGTCTGAAAGAGTTGGTGGGCAGATATCCAAGGATCGGAGGTGTGATGGGATGGGAATATTGGAACGCGGTGACGGAAGAGAGCCCGGACGTAGGGACGCCGTGGAAGTGGGCCGAGATGATCAATGACATCTTGAATCCCAAGTCCAAGGGAGAGTGAGATAGTCTATAGTATGGCGGTCATGTATCGGGAATGACCATCGATGTATCGATGACGACAAGAAGGTTTCGCCTGATTGGATCACCCTGAACCTAGAAAGGCCCTAGGCTTTTTTATATCTTTGCCTATTCCCTTGAATAGAGCATTGCTCTTCTTTTGTCACTACAATACCTGTTCGAAATTGCCTACTCATTATTGAACTCTCCATACGATGGCCTCTGACGAATATCACATGAAAAATCACCAACACACCTTCGAATCAGACAATGACAAAGGATGGGAAACTCAACCTCCCTATCAAAAGCCGGACGTAGCTACAGAGGAGCGAGCCTCATTTGAGCGCAAGGTTCACGGCTCTTGTCACTGCGGCAAGGTAAAATACTGGCTGAACAAGAACAAGCCGCTCGCATCCAAGTATTGCCACTGCATCGACTGCAAGAAGATTCACGGTAGCTCGAAGGGCCTCTTGTCCATCCAAATATCATGGCTGATTGGTGTCAGGAGCTCCGTTCCAGTGGGCTGCCATCTTACAGAAGACCGACTTGTCTTTTGAGAATGGCGTCCAAGGCCTGCGATTCTACAAGACGGCCACAAAGAAATCCGAACATGTACTCCCATGCAAGGTTGGCTGCGATGAGTGCGGTAGCTGGATCATGGACGAAGGGAGGAATATGGTGCTCTTATTTCCAACTCTACTGAACTTGGACACACCTGAGCTGCGAGAAAACTTTCGGAGCCAGTAAGGATAATCTTGCCTTTCAATTAATAAGGCTGACAGTTTTTAGATGTCACATCTTTTATCCCCAAAGAGTCGTGGATATTCCAGATAGGAAGCCAAAGTGGACTGGGTTAGATGAGAAGAGCGAACTGATGGACGAACAATAAAGCCACCCACGAGATATATGACAACAAGATTAGATGTAGATGCGAATATATGACTATTGAAACACAATGAAAATAAGGAAATATTTACTATTACATGCTGGCGGTCGAAAAGACGCCGTGCTAAGATGGAGCGGTTGGTGGCTCCAGGGTGAGTGGCGGTCAACTCACCATCGCCACGCTTATAAGGACATATTAAACCCTCGCGATCCGGGCGGATGGTTTAGTGGAATAATACTTCTATTGTCTTGCAATAACAATTACTGAAGTGGTCCAGGGTTCGAGTCCCTGTCTGCCCATGATTCAACAGTAAGATTCCACTGTTGTCTCTGTAACTTTTTGCGCTCAGAACCTTGGGGATAGGTCTTGAGGGGAGGCAGGGAACCTTCTTTTCCTTTCATATTGGACATGTTTACCACATTCACCAGGAGCAGTTCACATCTCAGGCTCATAATGCCATGTGAACCAACTTGATTTGAGAGTGTCAGGTTTGTTTGAATGGGATCTGCCGACATGCAAGCTTTAGGCAGCAGAGTAAGCTGACACAGCCATGATTGGCCAAGCCCAACTGGGTTGCTTCGATGCTAGCTACACGTGACACTTGCGGGATTATCGTATTCCTTGTCGTATTATTGCCTTGAGAATAGACACTTCCAAGGGATAAGACTTGGCAAGTCTCCACGATGACGCAGCCAAAGAACGAATTATGCAGCACTTGTGCCGCTGTTGATTTCAAAAAGCTGATCTATGCACCCCAGTCGTCACCCGGCCCAGGTGATCCCTCACCAAACACACCCCTGGGGACCCTCAAAGATATCATTTCTCGATCAGACAAGTGTCCGGTCTGCAATCTCATAGTTGATTCATTGAGAGAACGGCACAAGAAAAACGCCCAGAGAACACTTTGCGGATGTCTTTTATGGACGCAAGCCCTTGCCCGAGATTGGTGAGGAAGAGGTCGATCCGGAGGTTGAAGAATATGGCATGCGTGTCACTTGGGATGATAAGGACATCAAATGTTCTATTGAGCCTCAGTTTTTCTGCGAAGTTTGGGAAGATTTCAATGTGAGACTCGCTGAAAGGAAAGATGACTTGTTTGTGCATCGGTTGCTGCTCACGTTGGAGCCGAATCCTTATGCTGTTCTTTCTTTCATGGCGACCGACTGGGTTCGACTACACGCCATTTGGTCAAAGGAAGACTCTAGTGACAGTCCTGGTGAATTCGACCTAAACGGTCGACTTATTTCACCACAGGGGTCTGGTCGGCAAGTTGGTGAACACTTGGACATTTCTCTTGTCAAGAGTTGGCTTGACAAGTGCGAGAAGGAGCATGGAGATAAGTGTTGCAACCCTCCATGGCTTGCTGGAAGCGATGATACTTGGCTTGAACCGTTCAGAACTATCGATGTCAAGGAACGTCGGATTGTGAACTTGCCTTCACAAAGCCGATACATTGCACTCAGTTACGTTTGGGGAGCCAATAGCGAGACGCTAGAACATCGGGCCCGAAGACGATTGAAAAGTGACAACCTTTCTCGACTAACCCAAGTCAATGGTCTCGATGGGATGTCTCTCCCCAAAACGGTTGAGGACGCCATCGAGCTAACGTCCAAGATGGGAGAGCGATATCTCTGGGTTGACGCGCTCTGTATCATTCAGGATGATATCAAGGACTTGAGTCATCAAACATCACGGATGGATCTAGTCTACTCGCGTGCCCTCTTCACAATCATTGCTGCTTGCGGAGACGATTCAGAATCCGGATTATCCGGTCTTCCAGGAAGGGAACGTGACATCTTCAACCGTTCAGTCCGTTTGTCTCCAGAAGGATTTCATCTTGCACCAACAGCCGGCTTGTTCGTCAATGCTCCTCTAGAGCGATCCACCTGGAGCTCTCGCGGATGGACATTTCAAGAACGCATCTTGTCCAGACGCATCATGGTGTTTACCCCATCTCAGGTCTTTTGGACCTGCGAAGATGCCATGTGGGATGAGGAGGTGATACTCGAACTTCCAAAACCGAGGGTACGAGTCCAATCTTTGGCTTTTGGATGTAATGATGAGTGGGATGATGGGGATCCAAAGTTCTCCAGTAAGGCGTTGGTCACGTATATCATGCAGTTCAATATGCGTGAGTTTACTTTTTCTGCCGACGTGCTGCCTGCGTTCCTGGGTGTCGTACGTCGGTACGAGCACTTGAACAACGAAATGATACACTGGGGTCTCCCTACGGCGCTGTTCGATCAATCTCTTGTATGGCAAGCTGGAACTGAGCGTCGGGAGGAAAGACACCGGGTTGTTTGTAGTGATGGCGAGGTTCGAGAGGTACCGTACCCTAGCTGGTCATGGCTTGGCTGGACAGGGTTCGTTGGCCCAACTCTGCCTAATCATGAGCTCTGGGGAGAGACGAACATGGGAAAGATGGGTGCGGAGCTGCTCTTTTACGGGTTCATGAGTGATGGCGAAGTCCGACTCGTTGAGGGGTTGGGACAGGCTGTTGATTCTGGTTTAAAGTGGAAGGGGGAGAGTGTAGTCAAGGGGCCAATTGCTACTGACGACTTGATCGTCTCAAAGATGGAGAGCCTTGGCATCTCTGAGACAGATTCACACGTCACGCCCGCACATGATACTGGTCGTCTTGTTTTCTGGACAAGCCATGCCGTGGTAAATGCGGAGGTTGAGCAAGGGAAGCTCCTGATACATGTACAGGACCAACGACTCGAGCTGAAAGCATCTTTCAGCCAGAGCTTTCAAAATGCTCTCCACCGCGAGGGGGGCACGTCAAATCCAACGACAGGTGGAGGGACACAATCTATGGATTTGATCTTTATCTCTCGATTCTATGAGATTGCTAATGCAAAGCAAACGGGGAAGCTGAATGTCTTGGTTGTTGAGCAAAGCGTGCCTGGTTCGGGTATTTGGAGTCGGGTTGGGATGGCTGTTGTTGAGGAGACGGATTGGATTCTTCTAGAGCCTAACTGGGAAATGGTGATCCTGGAATGAATTTAGACTGTTGAGCAAACGGCATCACCGTTGTTGTTGATTATGATTGCACGTCTCCAAGACGGCATTAGCCATAGTAACAAAGTACATATGGATATCTGGCTGTATTGAACCCCGATGCCGTAAGAGACTATATGATGGTCACGTTATACACAAGATAATTGGATTAATACCCAGGCGGAATGTAAATCGCCGAATCTCAGCATCACGTCACAAGCACCTTGTCTGGGAGGCCGACCACCCCAACATATTGCCTTGACGTCAGTATAATTGCTGTGCGGGGTTTATAGTTCAGCGGCTAATGGTGCCTTTTAATTTGCTCATCTGTCGCCACTTGGCTCGCCCTCGAAGCCTGAAACAAGAAGGTGAGGCTCCTACTTTACACAATAACCTTAAGCTCACTAGGTAGCCATGGATCTCCTACGCGATAACGACGATGCCAAGACGGAGGTTTCAACAAGTGCTGCCTCCATCATGACACCTCAGTCAACCACCATCACGGCTGATGACCCCTGCTACAGCCGCAACTACCAGGTTCCCTGGTCTGGCAACACGTACATGATCATCGAAAAGGGCACCGACCGGGCCATCACGCTCACGAGTACCGGCCTCTACCTCCAAGACATTGAAAAAGATCCCGACGCCAACAACCACTGGCTATGTGTCGATAGCCAAAACTACATTGGGTTTTTCAACACAAAGGCCAGGGTGTACATGGGCCACGACGGCGGAAACGGCATGCTTGCATCTGCTGAGGCTTTGAATGACTGGGAGTTGATGGTACCAAGGCATCATCCCGATGGTGGCTATCAGTTATTGATGCCGTACTGGTCTAGTGCAATGATGATGGTCACGGCTCAGGAGGATGGGGGGAGTGTGCTGAGAACTAAGCATGGAACAACTCTGTGGCAGTTTGTACCAGTCTAGCCATTTTCGAGCTCCCACGCCTGCGACGAGAACATTTAGGCAACAATACAAGCTTTGGAAAGCCCAAGATGGACTGATAGCATCTGTACCACGTGGCGACGGGGCTGCTTGCTCAGAGAATCAAGTTGTGAGGTGTCAGGCTTCCCATGACTTTGCATGGTTGGGATTGTGGATATAAGGGTAAAGTACCTCGATTTCTGGACACCTGAGCTCCAGGAAATGTGCGCGAATCTCTTGTTTACGTGCTCCTTTCGCGTCGTTGCCCGGGGTTTGATCACATTAAACTCGGAAATGAATGATATCTAAACAAAGAATTATGCCAACGCGTAGTAAAAGCCCACACAGAAATCTCGCACGGTACCTTGAACATGGATCTGGCCCTTTTTCTTTTTACCGAGAGGCTACTGTTTGCCGTGCTCACGGTTGATCGTCTCTGAGGCCATCAGCTAGCAATAGATGATACGCCTGCCAGCCTGATAACTCGCTCGTAGGCGGCCAAAATGACGGCCATGCGCGTGTGGCTGCACTTATCGTACCAGATCTGGCGCCTCACTCTTTTCATTTGCCTATCCTCCTTTCGAGGCGCTGCACCCTGTGTTGCACAACTGCGACCCTGCTTCCCATCATTGATGACGTCTTCAAAAAGAGGTCATCAATCACAACAACAAAGGACGCGGTTATTAAGAAATGGAGGAATCAAAACATAGTAGCTTAGGGCAACGAAGCTTCGCGGCTGCCTAACAACTTGCAGCCTAATGGTCCTTGGGCACCGGCCTGGGCATCGACCAACAGAGAGTGAAACGGGGACCCTGATGAGTGCTGCCGCCATGCCGACCAGGCCAAATGTCCAGTCCGGTGACTCTTGTCACGGTCTCCATTACAAGGTGCGCGATCATAGTGAGGGCCACTCTCCAAGAGGCCCGGCAAGTTCTGGCTCTGTCAAGGTTTGCAATTCGCGGATAGCAACAGGTCTAGTGATCTAAGAACATAGTCTGTTCAGGGAGCGTAATCATATGTATTTTGTCGTCTATGTGCATTAAACTACACGGATCTTCACCAAGACCCGTCTCGGCTCAAGAGGTACCCGACAAAGCTCGTCAGCTGAGATATCATACAACGGTGCCGGTCCTTCCCATCTCGAGCGCATATGTGCACCACTTGACTGTGATGCATTAACGTATATTGAGCCCATGCTAAGTAGGCCTTTCTCCCTCCTCTCCTCGACCGTGAGAGCCTCGCCAGTAGTAGTGAAGGGAAATGTATCGAAATCTTTGAAATATATCAGTTCAAGCAAACTTCTTTATGTGGTATGGTTCGGTTACCTCGGATATTTGTTACTAGCTGTCGTACACAAGATGGTTCAATCTTGCGCGCAAGGGCGTTCGAGTCAAGAATGTATGGGATCCCAGCCTTTCGCCTGTGAGCTTACGATATTCGTAATGGAGTATTCAAGGGGGAACATACCTGACCATCGTCATCCAAACTATCTCTATAGAATTCAATTGAACCGCCAAATAAAAGGCTCTCCAGCCAGCGGCCAGACTCACCCCTGCTGGGTCCGGTATAGTTCAAATACGACAGGGTTGGCGGCGTGTACGACAGTGTAGAGTCCTGCCCTTGAGCAAGATATCCGACAAAGAGGTGGGTGAGTTCGTGAGCAGTGGCTATGGCAAACATGAACAAAAATGTTCTAAAGCGAGCGGACATTTTCCTGCCGTGGCGACTTGTCCCGTTGGCTTCTCGGGCAGCCGACACCATCTGGGAGACTTGCTAGGGGATGGGTCAGTATGGCGGACCATCACATCGAACACATTCACAACTGAACCGTTAACTACATACAGAGCGGTTGTAATAGATCCCGCCAGCTCTCTTGGGGTCATACTTGGAGAAGCTGTGATCCTGCGAGGGGATGCGTCTTGCTTCAGCAATCACGTCAAGACCCCCAAGACTGTCCACGACGACACGGGGGAAGTTGCCCCGAATGGCACAGAGAAAATCGTCCACATATTCAGCCATCCGAGCCAGGTCTCCAAGGAATCGAAAGTCGCTATCTCCACGAAGCCATTCCTGAACAAGTGTTACTCCAAGGGTCGTCATGACCTGGCGGCCGGCAACCTTTTCAAGAATCGAGACACCGGCGTGGGCTGCAAATGCCAGCTACCGAGGGTTAGGTATTGTTAGGAGATGCCAAGGGTATTAGGTTTGCCAGGCTTACCCAGGTAAACTCCTCCGTGTTTTCTTGCAAGGGCTCGCATGGTGGGCCTGCAAGAGTGATACCGAAACGTTGAATCCCATTGATTGTGAAATCTCGTGGCATAAGGTTATTCATTGTTGAAACATGCGAAAGGAACGTGCAGCGAGAGTTCACAGGAGGGAAACGTTTGCTTCGGAATTAAAGGGCTCCTGGAAATTTAAGTAGGCGTGAAATCCCCATCGTGCCCAAAGCTGGCCTCAATAATTCTACCCGTGGGATTCTGAGGTGCGGAATTCTGAGGTGCGGAATTCTGAGGTATGGAGTAGGCATATTGAGGACCAACCACGAGCACCACTTCGCTTTGCTAAAAATACCGTGGGCTCCGGTTCAAACGTGGTAAGTTGGGCTGTAGAGACATCATTCGCACAGATTTATGCGACAAATTAATGTCATTGTCTAGTAATCATAGGGCTCCGTGACCTTGCCTACTACCACGCGAGTTTCAACTCCAGGTTTCTGTCTGCAGCGTAGCCGATGAGGTGATAGGCATAAGATAATGTAAATGGCTCTGATAACGTCTTGACACTTGGCGATAGAGAGTTAACTCGCCCAATGGGATATATACTGATATTTTATTCGGTTATCCGTGGTAGGCCATGTACGCGTCGGCGTTTCATCTGTGGTTGATTTAGGTGCCATGTAATAAACAGGCCTCAGGGGGCCTCAATTAACTGCCCAGTGATACCTGTTAGGGGCATTGTTTTTTGGAACACGTGGACCTGTCATTGTGAAACTCGTCGCAGTAGAAGCTTCCAGCAAGAACTGTGAGTCAGAAACTGGGCAGCTGTTCCCAATGTCATCTGGTCGGGCACATCGAAGTTAAATGAAGATATAGCGCAGAAACAAAGTGCTGGTGTTTCAGCCAATCAAGAACGTGTCTTCATTTAATATCAGGCGCCAAGGAGTTTAGGCGTTACCCAAGAAACCTAATCTCTTGGGCCTGATTGGCAGATTCCTTGACTCGCCGTGGTCAGTCCGTGTCATGAAAATAGTTGTCACCTCGGGTTTCGCGAGCCCAACAGGACATTTAAGGGAACGAGATAACTCTCTTTGAACTGTTGTTTAGCCGTTTCCAACTGTTAAAAACTCTCTGCTCAACAGCACCTAATTCTTGGGCTTCTGCTGAGTTTGTAAATCTCAAAAGGGTGGGCACATGCGGAGGTTTTGACTAGCTCCCCCCCTGTTCTGTTCTCCTCATTTTCTCGCAGATCGATCCAAAATCCGGTGGGCTGATCTGCCTCATTTTCAACTTGCATTCTTCTTTCCTTTTCATTGGTGCGGTGTTTTTTTTTAGCCGCATTACGCTATTCCAACCACCGTTTTCTCAGTTCTATCGGCCAATCCGGGTGTTTTTGTGCGACAGGTCTCCCTCTTTCCATCCCCCCCTCTCTCTCTTTGGTTCTTCTCTGGTAGCCCTGGAAATGGCTGGCGGCGAATCAGGCGAGTCATTCGGTGTTGAGTTTCTGGAAGCAGGTCACCGGCAAGGTTTCGAGCAAGCTCTTATGCGGGTGTTAAGGACGGGCCCGGCGGAACACACCTTTGCTGAAATTATCGATGGACTTCCCACTAGACGTTCATATATAGAATTTCACTGGCCACAAGATGAACATCCAGCAAATCAACATGATGAACTCTGCCCTGGAATTATCGAGAGAGCTCGAGAACTTCGATCAAACCTTGCAGTTACGAAATTGCGCTTTAAATTGCCTGCAGGTCCACCTCGTACGCCCCCGTCTGAATGAATGCTAAGCCCTCTGTTAGTTGCTTAACGCCTTTGCACAAGCGGCGTTCGGCTCGTTACCCTTTCATCTTCGCCTCCTTGAACTCCTCGCAGTATCATGTCATCAGATTGCTGTTCACGTATACCAGTTGGATGGAGTAAACCATACACACAACGAATATGAAAAATGGATACATCAGCCCCGAGATATGAGTCGGTGGGACTCCTTTCGGTACCCTACTGCCTTCTGCCACGCATTTTACACTGCCACTGAGCAATACCCGAACGGGGTCGCTGATGTTGTAGGTTACTGGGCTGAAGCAAAGATCTTTGGAGGGGTGGTACTATTCGACAGAGGAGAGTCGGAAACCGAGGTACTGTAGGCCTAATGATTCCTTCAACATATATGCTGATACCACAAAAGTGTAGGGAAGTGTACCTCCATGCGGGACGTCGAGGGGGTCCTTATACTCTATTTCCCCCCACAACGGAGCAGTTTGGGAAGCTTATGCAGTTTCTACTTGGCGGAAAGGACGAATCCGCTGCGATAGAGAACCCTCTCCCCATCAGAGCCACCTCGGAGAACCGCTGGCGCTGGGATCCCTGGGACGCAACGACGCATTACCACATATTTCGTGACAAATACGAGCGGTTCATCAGCCCGGCCAAACCCCCGACATCATATCGGTCATCGATAGACTGGCCGGAAATAGCCGATGACCTATACCTAGTAGACGCAATGCACGAGTATTACGAGGGAAAGGATGTGGACAAGGACGGGATTCGTGCCGCGTTAGAGCGTTTGAAACAGATAACTCCGTGTTCGCCAATTTGGGAGAACCGAGACACAAGGCATTCTTGGACGAAAGATGTCCTGAAGTAGATTGGCCGTTGGCCTCTTGGCTTCTATCGACTCTGAGGTTGGTATGAAGTGTCATCAGCCTTTCTGCGAGTGTCATTTCACTCCATTGACGTCAACTCATTTATATTCAACATACTACTCCCAAATATCATTTATATTGTCCCTTATTCCTCATAAAGGCCCTTTCTAACCGCCGGCTATGGTCCAGACGTTGTGGATCTTCAGCTCATGCGAGTTGTCTGCAGAAATTACGCCACGCGCGTAGAGGCCCAATGATGGCCCTTATACACTCGAATGAGTGATGCGGTTGCCTTCATGCCTAACAACACAGCCTCACCTCCTTCTTTGACCATTTTTCTTCATCTCTCACACCTTTCTCTACCTCTATCTCTCTCCAACTTTTCCGTTCAACTCAAGGCACCATGCCCGTCATATCGTCCTTTATTCGAGAGCCAGAAACAGATGGCCTCAATATCGACTTGGCCTGCCTAGATCTCGACAATGTTGATAAGACAACCGAGGACGACAGCTCTGGGCTTACTGCCCCCCCAGAGACCCTTTCCCTGGTGTCGTTTGTAGATACACTCGACGTAAAGCAGGAGAATCTCGGTGATATCAAGCTTGCAGCTTCGAGGGGCCGGCCAGAACCTGGGTATTCAGGACCCGCGTTCGGTCAGCTGCCGTCTGAGTACATTATCGGAACTGGTGTATCCAGCACTGTCATGCTCCTGACACCACCAGAAGACATCCAGCGTGAGCTATCCCATCCTCCAGCCTTTTTATATGCTATCATGTAGGCTCATTGTTGACATTGATAGCGTCGACGACTTTGGTGGCTTACAAAAGATACACCTCAGCACATGATGGTCCCGCGTCGGACAAGAAGATCTATCACTGGCTCTGGCATGAGTTGACAGCGCTTTGTCACCCAGCTCTACGTGCACTTGAGAACATCTGCAAGCTGAAGCACATCGCCTGGGAGGATACTAGTGTACTCCCAATCCTAGGCCTCGAGTTTGCTCACTTTGGTATTTCTCCCGAGTAGCTAGACATGTTCTTTGACTCACCAAGTTAGGCACACTCGAAGACTGTCTACAGGATCTGCGTTCGTATAGCAGCGTGGCTAGAAAGTCTCATCTGAGTTTGGACATCGCCCTGGGTGTGGCTGCCATTCACTCTGCCGGTCTCGTCCATGGAGACCTAAAGCCCAGGAACATCCTCGTCACCCGCCATGCTTCTCGGGATGTTGTCGCACAGATATCAGACTTGACTGGTGTCGCAGCGGCTTCATCGTACGGTGCGACCGAGTTCGCTATCGGGACACCGACCTGGCAGTCACCCGAGGCCCTTCGGCGACACCAAGATACCGACTGGCAACTGACAGATGTATACTCGTTTGGAATGGTCGTGGCTACTCTATGGTCAGCTGAGGGTTTCATCCCGCCTGGGGGGACCTTCCTGGATCCTCATATGCAGTATCAATTTGATACTGATACCAAGCGCCGGTTCATCGAGTCTGTGAAGCTGATGCCGGATGAAGATGAAGGAAGTATGACGAAGTTGGCGTGCCAATCCTTGCCCCCAACTGGCACCGCTGGGATACTACTGAGGCTGACAGTTGTGTCAACCCTTTGCCGCCATCAACGGAATAGGAAACAAATGCAAGATGTGCTTACCGATTGTTTCTTGCCCTGGGCCCAGGCTGTGGGTAGAGACACACCGCACCTGTGAGTACATCCTGTTCAGCACATGGATATTCTCATGAATGCTAACTAACAGGAAAACAGATCGACCACCGCCACTGAAAATCAGCCTAGCCCTGCTTGCTGGAATGACAACCTAGTCAATGCTATAAATGTACTTCCTGCAAGAGCTATACGGGATTGAGTATTACGCTAACATGAATGAAGGTGGAATACTCATCGTTGACCCATCGATCAGCTGCTTTCCAAGCCAACTTCTTCCGTGCCTTGCTGGCAGCTGGTGAGGAGATCAAGAAGTCGCTTCCTGTTGATAAGTTGGCCGATCTGGAAGAACATACCCCCTATAGAGGGGAGGAGCTGTCAAGGCATATAAATTTGATCCGCAGCAACATCCGGCCACAATCACATCGAACCCGGCGAATTGCGTCCGCGCTGAGGTCCCTCAGCTCTTCATACATTTGGGGTCGGGGGGTGGACGTCGATGAACAGGTAGGTCTAGAGTGGTATGCTCTCGCTGCTCGCCTGGGCAATCCGCTTGATCAATTCATGTTTTGTCTCCTCGAAGAGATTGCAGAGCGCCGACTTTCAGCAGAACTGCCGAGAAAGCTTTGGTGTGCTATTGCCATGTTCGATCATGGCGACGTGGCAGCCTCCAAGTACCTCAAAGACAACTATCCCGGTCTTTATGCGTCTGTGGAGATGAGTGCTAGGATGAATCGTTGGTCTATAACCAACAGACTCTACATCAGCGCAATGGGCGAACCTAATCTACAGATGGGATCCTCCAACGTTGAGATTGTTCACCAACGCCTAGATCCCTACAGCGTCTATGGAGAAGACCAAAGGACAGCCCTTCACCTTTGCGCCATGGCTGGGGAAAAAGCATATATTGAGTATCTTCTACTCGAGAAGCAGGCAAATATCAACGCAATAACCACTGCCAACGAGACCCCCATTTTCCACGCTGTCCGAGGGGGGAACCTTCAGGTCGCAAAGTACCTTTGCCATCAGGGCGCCGAGACACACCATATCAACAAATACGGACTCACGATATTTCACCTCTTGCCATTGATGGACGATTCAGATGCTGCAGAACTCGCACCACTGTTGATGCCTGGGGGTGCAAAACTGCATCATTCCTCAGCGGAGAACTTTGAACACCCTTGGGATCCGCGTTTGTTTCCCTTGCGAGCCACAGGAATTCCTTTGTTCTGGGCCGCTCTCAAGTGTCGTCGCGAGTTATTCGAAAAGCTACTGAGTCTGCACACAATTGGCGGCCGGCTGAGTATACCAGACTACAAAACCCTCATCTATGTGCTCTCGATTTGCCACCATTACGACATGCTTTCGTTGGTGGTTAAAGCCGAGCCAGATTTGGTCGATAAGGATCTTCAAGATGCAAGTCTAACAAGTATTGCACAACTGTGGCTGTGGCAGGGGCTTGGGATTGAGAACCTCGGACCTGGTCTCACTCACACACCTGGATCGCCTACGTTGGGGCCTACGCAATGCACTCTCGCACTACGACTTTCAATGGAGCAAGGCCAATCTTTCAACCTATTTCGGCATATTTACCACAAAAAAGACTTTCATCAGGCTAGGTTAGCGACTGGTAAAGCTCTCCTCTCCCTCGGGGCTAACCCAGCATTGCTGCAAGCCCCAGCACGCGTTATCGCACTGTACCACGCCATCTGCGACAAAGACACAGATCTGTTCAAGCTGTTCATAGACAATTTCAGATCGAAAGGTGTCGACCCATTGCCCATCTTGAGCGACCTCGATAATTTCGACTGCTACACAGCCCTCCACCGAGCGATTTACCACGATGCAAGAGACATATTCTTATTCCTTCTGAAAACATTCCCGAGCCTGGTCAACATTCCTACCCGTAACGGATTCACGCCTCTACACTCCGCAGCCATGAAAACGTGGCCGGGCTATGCTCGTGAACTGCTCTCACACGACGCCAATCCCTATGCCGAGGTCGACGATGGCTTCACGCCGTTTGAACAGGCTCTGGGAATGAATCCAGATTCAGAGTCGGCAAAGGAGATTGCCGACCTCATATACAGAAACTCTGAAAGATACAGACTTCTTGGCCCTAGTCAGGAAGGCAAGGGCTTGACTGCGTTTGACAGTCTTCTCCCATGCCGCAAACTGACTGCCGACAGAGTTGAGTGGCTTGTTCAAAAGTGCGGGAAGGTTTCTTCCTATAGAACCCTGTCACTCCGAAAGCCAATCTTTGTGTATCTTAGTACATGGAAGGGATTGCCAAGCCACAAAGTTGCCAATGCTCAGAATGCTGCCGTCTTAGAAACACTTGTCAAAACATTCTCCACGGAGATCAACGACTACGGTTATATCGACGAGAACACCCGGCGCACTCCTCTACAGCTTGCCGCGTCCAGAGGTAATGTATTGGCCGTCCAAGTTCTCGTCAAACACGGAGCCGTGCTCGACCTGGAGATACCAAAAAATGATGGCAGGTTTGCGGGACACACAGCGGTAGGGTTGGCCCTGGCTATAAAGCTCGGGGGCATATGCCCTCCCTGGGTCTGTAATGGGGGGCGTCAAGAGAAGGAGCTTTTCAACAATGACATGGAACGGGTCCTCGATATTCTGGTTCGTCATGGTTCTCGAACAGCCGGGAGCCTTGCAGATGCCAACATGAGAGTCCAACTCATACTTTTAGGGCGACCAAATTGGAGAGATCTTTTTCATTCCAAGGATCCAATTCTAGGTAAGAAGACTAAATGCTTCATAATGAAAGCATGGCTGACAAGGACGCGTATCTAGACGCACATCGTTGCGCGCGACGGAACCAAGGTGACTGGCCCAAGATGATGCCTTGGGAAGGAAACGGAGTCTCTCCGCTAGAAGACAACGTGATGGAAACTACCCGGCACAATGGTCTCTCCATGGTCTCGACGCTTCAGGAATTTATGATACTGGATAGCACGTATGCGGTGGCTACTGGGCAAAGGGGACAGCCAGGTCACTACGTTCAACCTACCCCTGAACCCCCGAATGGTTTTGGGGGTCAGTTGCAGACCAAGCTGAAGGAAGGGTGGGAAAATTGGAAGAGCACTCTGTAATTCTTTTGCTTCGATTGGAGATCTATTTAAATGCGGGAGTTACGGCAATCACCCAGAAACCCAACATCCATCACGTATCTTCCCAGAATACCTAGGCCTTACATGAAGCCAAAGGTTGAATAACGGAGTAAGAAAACTTTCTACTCAGCTCCATTGCTTCCTCTCGTGTCTCGCCCGTCTGAACGTCAAAAGAGCCAGCCAAACAACGTTTGACAACGTCTACATAGACCTGTCCTACCATGCCCACCAAGCTTTGACCAAACTTGCCGTTCAAAGATGCCGCTATGTCTTCCGACACCTGATGCAGTCCCATTCCAAGAAGCCGATCCTCGAACATGGGCCTCCAAAATGCCACTTCGAGCAACACTATGCCTAGACTGTATATGTCCTTGACCTTTGTCCACCCTTCACTCACATCCGGGTGATAGTAGAGGTCGAGCTTCGCGTCACCCGCGGGGTGAGTCTCTATCGAGTCATCACCGGCTGGGCGACTGTACCCGAAGCCTAAAATGTATGGCTTAGTGATATCCTCATCTTCGCCAAAGAGGATATTGTCACTGCGGAATGACTTGTGTAACCAGTTAGTTGCGTGGAATAGAGACATGGCTGAGGCGAGTTTAGTCGCAAGCTCAAACCGATTACCCAGTGCCGGACGTGTCTTGGCGTTTTTGATGAGTTCGGCAAGACTGCGAGGTGAGTCGAGATTGCCGAGACTCTTCGGGATGCGGTAGACGAGCCCAATACGCCGGTCTCCTTGACGGTGCTCAAAGTCCGTGTCGTCGAAGAGGCCGACAAATGGCATACGGTGAAATGGCTCTGCGTCTCGAGTGGATAGTAGGGCACCAAGAACCCGGATCCGGGTCTCAATATCCTTCTCCCTAGGTGTACCAGCCTTGATACCTTTCCACTCGACAAGAACCTTGTCGCCATGTCCTCCTGTTGCGCTGTAGATGCCAGTATGCCGACGATCCATGGCTTCGGGATCACAGAAAACTGAGATCTCTCGGCTGTGAATGTATTTTACATGAGCCGTAGCAGCATCTGGATCCTGTTCATGTATGGTCTTTATCTGACAGGCCAAAGATAGGAGTGAATCCTCGGAGCCTTTGGGGTCAAACATCGCCGCGAGGGAGAGGCGCTCGTCGAGCTGTGTGAGTACAGCCTTGACCAATCTCGCCTTGTCAGCCTCGGTCTGCGGCACAAGCCTGTCTAGGTGTGCATTCAGCTTCTGAATCTTCTTCACCAAATCCTCCAAGTCTTGCTTCTTCCCTGTGACCCATCTCCAGCGGTGACGCAGCTTGAGCTTGGCATACTGCGACCGCAACTGGGCAATCCGTGAACTTTTTGGGCTGAACGTGACGCCTGGGGGCAATTGCCGCAATGGTGGGAGTTTATACTTGTCGACAAAGTGCTTTTTGATCGTTTCCTGAATTTTGACCATCTCGGCCATGACGTTGGCGACACACGTCTGAATCTCCTGGGGCAGTTTGCGGAGGAGACAGGCAGACTCGTCGTCCGCCTTGACATTCTCGCACCAGACCTTGAAGCGGATGCTCTCGAGGCTGTACATCAACGCCACGTGCCCAAGCCCGGTGTCCGAGGCGAAGAGGTCGGCAAGCAGGCTGAAGGTCTCGACAGCGCCTTTGACGCTTCCGAGGAGACCAACAACTCCCACAATCTCAAAGCCAGACATTTTCAGTGTGATTTAATCAGAAGGGTGTAGGACAAGGTGCGTCAGAGGTCTTTATGCCACGGTGGAAGTCTTGGAGGCCTCACAGCCTGATTGCATGCGGCCTCAAAGGCGGCCTGCAATGCGCCACGCCACGCATCAGGCATCCATTTCATCCACATCATTTTCATCTTGTTTCTCGCAAGGCTCTCTCAAGGTTGATTCGTGACTTCACTGACAGAGCCGTGCTATATCACTTGATCGGCTTAGTTGGTACTCAAAGCGGATGACATACAAGCGAGTACTTATTAATACAGCTAGAATCACCTCTCGATGCCCATTGCAAAGTCTGCTAGTCCCTGCTATTATACTGTATTATCAGAGTTGCGATTCCATAATCCCGGCCCAGGTACCCAGGAACCCCCTACACCTCAGCGCGTCCGTCACCTCCCCACTATCAATGTATCAGTTTTCAAATATCTACTCCAAACCATGCTACTGTCCCCAAGACATCTATGTCAAGAGTTAAACTCCGTTATCTATAAATATACAACTGAAAGTAAATGCCAACTGTTGAGGTTTCATCCTCTTTCTACCATCTCGCCCACCTGAAACCAGGCTAGATCTTCTTGTTCCTCTTAGGCATCCGAACAAGATAGTACAGAATCAAGGCGGCAATGACGTTGAAAACAATGTAAGCCCAACCAATGCCGAAATTGCGCCATCTCTCGTCGTAGTGAGAGCTGATGCCGGCCAAGTAGGTGTTGGTCTCCTTCATCTTGCAGTATTTGCAATCACTCATCGCATCAGGATCCAGCAAATATCCACCCATGGTTGACATATACTTGGCCATGTAGTTGCCACAAGTCTGGTTCGCCGGCGGGATGATGGTCGTATACTCGTTGGCTGCACAGGTAATGTCCACGTTGGCGATTCCGGTGGATAAGACAGCCGAGATCCAATAGTTGAGCGGCGACACTCTATAGAGGAAGATCCAGAAACCGGGCATCGAGGTAGGCGAGGCCAGGACACCACAGAAGAAAAACACCAGCATGAAGAGCAAGTTGGCTGCACTGCCTCCACCTTCAGCTGAATCAGTAAAGGAAATGCACATATTGGCAAAAGTACACGTAAACAAAAGGAATTGGAGGAAGAGAAGCCAGGACAGGGCGCCTCTCTCTGCGCCTTGTCCGGCGGCGTCGGCGTTTTTATACATGCCAACCGGAAAGTAGATGAACGCCCACATGAAGACGGAGGCCAGAATATTCCAGGGAATTTCGACAATGATCTGACTGAACATGAAGATCTTCCAGGAATACGTCTTTGAGGGACGTTCACGGACTTCGTAGAGGTTCCTCTGCGTAACGAAATGCGGAAGTTGTTGCTGTACTAATTGTCCCAGGATACTGCAGAATTCGAAAAGCGCAAACATCTGGTTCTGAAGACCCTGAATCGTGAGGGGGGCATCGAGGAAAACGAGGCCAATGAACAGGCTGACGGAAATGCAGAGGACGAATTTGGAGTAGATGTAGGTGGGTGTGCGCCAGTATTGTTGAAACACGCGGCGGATGACGATGAAGAACTGGTCCCAGAGAGGTGCGGCGAATTCAAGATAGGAGGCAGGGTCGTGAGCGTCGGTGGATGATCGTTCGGTGCCAAGAGACCGCAGGCGAGCTAATTCGTCCTGGACAGCTTGATACTCTGGGCTAGAACGCCAGATTTGGTGCCAGTCAGTGTCTGACTGGCTTCCTGGGGCGTCTCCAGTCACTTCGAGCATCCATTCGGCTGGGTTCTCTCCATGATGACAAGCCGGCGCGCCGTTTCGTTCAAAGTAGTCGGTGAGAGTCTTGGAGTGGTCACCAATGTCACCTACAGTGCGGTTAGTCTTGCTTCACGAGTATGCCTGGGTAGAAGAATGGCTAAATAAAGAAGGGCACTTACCGAAGTAAACAGTGCGGCCGTTCTTGGACAGAAAGAGAAGACGATCAAAGCGCTGGAACAGGATAGCAGATGGTTGGTGAATTGTGCAGAGGATGCTCTGTCCAGCTTTCGATAGCTTCTCAAGCAAGTCCAGGACAGCCCAACTGGTCTGCGAGTCAAGACCTGACGTTGGCTCGTCGACGAAAAGGAGGAGAGGTGGCTTTGCCGCAAGTTCAACACCGATGGTTAAACGCTTGCGTTGTTCGACGTTGAGCCCTTCTCCTAACACGCCGACAACTGCATCGGCGTATTCTTCCATGTCGAGGAGGCGGATGACTTCATCGACGTAGGCTAGCTTCTCGTTCTTTGGCGTGCTGGCTGGTTGACGGAGAAGAGCAGAGAATTCTAAAGCCTGTTTCATTAGGTTAGAAATTCCTTCCGAAATCCTGGCGACTGTGTCAACTTACCTCCCGAACGGTACTGGTCTCAAGATGCAAATCTTGTTGCTGAACGTAACCTGTCTTGCGCTGAAAGCTGTGATCACGCATCTTTCCATCCACCAGCATCTCACCAGTGATGATACCCATACCAACGCGGTCAGCCAAGCAATCCAACAGAGACGTCTTTCCAGCTCCTGAAACTCCCATCAAGGCTGTGAGTGTACCGGGCTTGACCCAACCATCCACGTGATCCAGAATGCGTCGAGGCTGCTTCTTGACTTTGATGTCATAGCAGACGTTGTTCCAGTGAAAGACACTGACCGAACCTTGGAAAGCCCCCTTGTTATCGAGGGCGTTGTTGTCGGGCTTTCTCAAAACAGTTGGGAGGTCGGAAGTAGACTTTTTCGATGTCGTTGTTGGTCTTGACGGAACTTGGCGGAACGAAGCCTTTGCGGAAAACGAGAACTTCGCCCTTGGACTTCTTAGCTGTGATGTACTCGGTGGCGATGAAGTAGACGGCGTGATTGAAGATGATCATGGCAATGACAACGCCAACGTTTCTCCACTTGTGAGCGTGATAGTAACTGTATGCCGAGTTGATGTAGGCGTCTCCGTTGACATATGTCTGGCCAGGGATGGCACCGATCGCGTTGCATGCCACAGAGTCGGAGTTGGCATCGGCGTAGTCAGGGATGTAAGTCGAACACTTGAAATCTCGGCCGTGGAATTCGTTGACCATGAGCGACTCGAAACCGTAAGCAACGGGGTTAAGATAGTTGATCCATCGGCACCAGTCGAGCATGTAGTCAACTGGGATGACGAAGCCGGTAAAGACGATCAAGGCGATGAGCAGAACTGCGGAAGGTATCTCAGCTTCATAAACGGTGCGTGACATGGAGGCGCTGTTATTCTGTCAGTATTTACTGGAATCTCAGGCTTCAAAAGAAGCTCACATTGATCTGAAAACGCCAGACATGGCCAGGACGATGAGAAATACCACGAACAAATAGAAGAAGAACGGCCCAGGCTCTCGGCGAAGATTAGTCATGAAGTAAAAAGACCAGGTTAAAGACAATGGCGTTGAGGACCTTGTACGGGAGATCGACGAGAACAGAAGCATATGCCTCAGCAGACGGATGATAGAATGCATACCGAGAATGCTTTTCAACAATAGGTCGTTGGTCATAGAGCGTCATGATCTCAAGGGCCGACGCGAAAGCGTTGAAGAGAATAGAAACGAAGAGAACACAACCGCGAGTAAAGAATGAGCCAGTGTCCATTCGCATGTTGTAAAACAAAGAAGAGACAATGAGGCCGAGGACCAGATTTGCAATGAGCATTCCCACAGTCATCCACGGATCTGCAATGAGTCGCTTGAATCCACGCCAGAGACAGAGCTGGACTTGTTGGGAGTAAGTGAGGATGTATGGCGAGTTGAGGCGCTGACCCTTGGATTGAGCTGACCTTTTGAGTTGTCTGTAAATCTCGGCATCCGGTCCGTTGAGAGGGTGTTGAGTCTTGTACTCTTCGATCTCTGCTTGTAGCGCTTTGTACTCGGTGCTCGCCTTCCAAGCTGCTGCAAAGTCGTCGGGTGTTCGTGGAGGATTGCATCCAGCGCGAGGAATACGCTCCGTTGGCGAGGTCATGGACGTGAGAAAGTCGGGGGTTGTCTGACGGGCTGGACACTCAAATCCAAGGTTGATGAAATACTCCTTCGCCTTGGATGCTGGGCCAAAGTAAATCTGACGGCCTTCATAGAGAACTGTGGCTTTGTCGAAGAGGTCGTAGGCGCTTTGCGGGGCTTGGTAAATCGAGACGGCGCAGGTCTGGCCAAAGAGCTCTGACTGGAGGCGAAGGGTCTTGCAGAACTCGATGGCGTTGCCAGAGTCGAGACCACGAGTTGAACTGTGGACAGATAGTTAGCATAATCAGGTTTACCGTAGAATAAGGACTCGACTTACTTGTCCCAGCATTGGAAAGGTGCGTTCGAGAGAGTTGCTTCGGCAATGGTTACGCGCTTGCGCTCACCTCCTGATACACCTCTTTCAAAGTCGTTCCCAACCTTGGTATTAATGGTGTGACCAATGCCGTACATAGCCATGACGACGTCCCTGTAGTGTTCGCAGTATCTGTCAAGCCTCATGTTAGCATGAACTCCCAAATGTTGGACATGGGGGACACGTACTGATTGCGAGCCACGCCCTCGGGCAAATCCCTTGGGCAGCGAGCACGAGAAGCAAAAGTCAACGTCTCGCCAACCGTCATCTGCGGAAAGTGAACATCAACCTCGGCGGTATATATCGCATCACCTCGGTGCGCAGTGTGCATCTCATCAGCCGGTATCCCCTGGTAGTTAAAGTACGCATCCTCCTTGTTGATGTAGATGCCGTTGGTCTCGCCCGAAATTGTCTTGAGAAACGTCGAACAACCTGATCCAGGTGGGCCCAAGACAACGCACATCTCACCAGGACGAATAAGACCATCGAACTGGCGAAGAATGTCAATGCGGGTTTGACCAGCCGTCTTGGAAAACAGACGACGCGTCATGGCTGGCAACGCCAACCAGACGTTGCCCACATCCTTCTGAAAGTCAGTTGGCGTGCCATATCCAAAGACGCTGACGTTTTGGAAACACAATCCAACACGGCGAAAGCCCTGGCCTCGATCGTTGGCGGCCTTGGCGATGGTCTTGGCCCAGGTTCGTGCGTTGAACTTGTCACCTCGTGGGTTCAGGGGGGAGTTGGGATCAGTGCTGGCAAAGATGGAGGATGAGTCGTCCACAGAGATCGCAGAATGTTTCGTGTACTTTCGGGCAAGTTCCTGAACAATGGAGTGTCTTTGATTCATGTTGATGCTTCCAGTGTCTGGAACGCGATCGGTCGATGTACGTGGGAGTTTCTCGGGATCATTCGGGGTAGTAGAGCCGGAAAGAGTCGAAGCAGTTCCCGGTAGAGGAAAATTGCTACTCTCTTTGAAGGTCGGATTGTCCGATGCTCCTAGCATCATGCCTGATCAGGTCAACGAGCTGCTGATTGAGAGTTGAAACGTGTCGAGGACTTGGGTGGTCTCGCTGAGTGATTGAGGTCTCAATGGTCGCCCACCAACTGTGCAGGCATGATCCAAAGCAATTCATATTTAACAGAAGCGTCCAATGGTCTTATAAAACAACAATCACAGGCGGCGAATTTACCACCTGGTGACGCAAAAGGGAGACGGACATAAACGGACCGGCTTTTGTGTGCAAGCCGTCTCGGCCGTAAAATCACGGGTAATAAAACACATGGCCTGACACGGGCAGGATAAGCCCGGTCCGGATCTTTTAGGGCAAGGTCCAGCCTTACAGGGCATAAGCATAGCCCCAGCATATCGGGGGTTGGTCCTACAATTACAATCATTCCACTGCATGCTGTGATTTTAATGCCGGAGCCGATTTTGATGACGAACCTGTCGGGGGTCTAACCGATGGGAATGCTTGCTAAGGTGGTCAAAGTCAATACAAGCGGATGGTTTCTGACTCCCCTAGGCTATACATTTAATTTCCACACTTTGTGAACCTGGATACTTCGTTCAGTCGATCAAAGCCAATCCAATGCACCTTATCCTTTCTCGTGATTGGGGCCAAGGTCAGTGCCCAAAGGAGTTGAAAAGGGGTTTTATTGGCTTACCCTATAGTTAAGACTTAAACTCACGTGACTAGTCGACCCCCCTTGTCTCAAGCCGGGGTTGGATTGAATCCCTTCCCCCCCTTCCTGTGAACCGAAGAACCGCGACGCGCATACGTGTACGGTGCAATGATTGCCAGAAACCCCGGCGCATGCGCTCAGTGTGTTCGAACCAAGAGAAAGGTCAGTTCCGCCTGCCTCTCATTGGACCATGAGTAACACCCCCTCGAGTGTGATCAGCGGAAGTCCCGTTGCACGCGTTGTGTCCGCCGAGGTGTGCCTTGCCAGAGGCAGAACTTTAAGCCATGGAAGTTGATGACTGGAAAGACTGTGTCAAGTCTGGGTACGAACGTAACTCTCCCAAGATAAACTTTCCTCTTTGGTTCAGGAAAGGATGTTAACTTGAAGCTCATAGTACCTGACAATGGCAGCACATCCACTTGCTCCTCGACTTCTTCCATGATGGCAAGGTCACCCTTGTCAGTGGGAACGGAAACTCGACCACCGTCAATAGATCAGCCCATTCGCTCGGCAACAGCAGCAGTTGAAGCGGACATAATATGCCCCGTGAGTGAGCTTCCTACGGCTGGAGCAGGCAGGCTAGCATCAGTAACGCCCTGCCATCCGTGTACACGCCTCAAAGCCGAAGCCTCACTACAAAGGGGAGCCCCCTTGGTACCTTCTCTCTCAATACTGCCCTCAGCCTTGCGGGCACGTCCAGAGCACATGCTGCTCTGGCACTACTTCATCAACACATCTAGCCAATTCTTTCGATGTTGGGATAGTGACGACTCAACGGGCAAGTCAGTTCACTGGCAAGATCCTCTATCTGCTGTCCTGCCATCCATGGCTGCCGTCGATGA
Source organism: Fusarium oligoseptatum (assembly GCA_003946995.1). NCBI lineage: Eukaryota > Fungi > Ascomycota > Sordariomycetes > Hypocreales > Nectriaceae > Fusarium > Fusarium oligoseptatum. The sequence continues at coordinate 228,289 of NKCK01000036.1, forward strand.
CACACTAGCATCTGCCGTCTTGGCCTTCTCGGCCTATTACTACACACGGGCTAATCCCATGCAACCGTCCAGTGTCTCGGTCCAGAGGCATCATAACAAGGCACTGAAGGCCCTGATATCGAGCAAGTTCGACGCGACGCCTACACCAGACTCCCTGCTCCCTCCTTTGGCTGCTGCACTGTTGCTGTTTCGCATTGATGAGTATTCGCTAGGCAGTCTATAAGTCTTCGACTCCTGCGGGTTGCAGGTGGCCGAAAGGCTTAAAAAAAAGGCCACTGTGTTAGCATTGGGATATGATGCTATGATGTGTTGGAAATGTGTTCTTTATTATAGTTGAAGTCGGGATAACCGATGATGAAGATCGATGAGTATTCACGCAGCTATCTACTTTCGCTGGCCAAGAGTGCAGCTACCTGCATCAAGAGTATCGATCCCCGCCGCTATCAGCACGACAAGCGGTTAGATGCGTTGACAGCTTTGCTCGCCTGGACTGATATCTGCACGAATAGTTAACTCGGCCTGCCGGAAATATCTGCTACTATCTCATCGCGAGTCCTGTTAGATGTGTATGAAGAAGACGGTAGCCCTTGGCCAGGTTTCGAGAGGTGCATCACTCATCCTACATACACTTTCTCTCGTCGGCTCATCAACCCATTGACGACAATGGCAAGGCTAACACAAGCTAAGAGGGCTAGCTAGACTCGGTCATACGAGATGGAGGCCTCTGCTGTCGCCCTGGAAGAAGCTCTACTTGTCGCCCATGACCTTGACCTCAACATGGCCAACGGCAACCCTGGCGACCCCAAGGCTCTCCTCCACGTCAACGAAGTGATGCACTTGGCAGCTTCCATCATGTTCTACATGCCGATCAGAGACTTACCGTCGACAGTGCCGCTAATTAGGCGCCAGGTGGCTAAAGTTCAGAGCGAGTCTTGTTGTGTTGACACCAACTCACTTTCAAGCCGTACTCTCGTCTTCCCACTCTTCATTGCCGAGTGCGAAGCTGTAGACAGCAGCGTTCGAGAACTGATTAAGCAAAGACTGAGCAGCTGCCAAAGTTATGAGGCCATCAGAGCTCAGACACTGGTCGGTCAGCGGCTCTTGGTACCAACAAACTCGTGGTACTTGACGGTGGCTGTGCTGAGCTTGAGGTGCAGCGGGCCGGGGATCTTTCTCATGGCAGAGATGTTAAGGCGTCTGAGCCATAGTAGGACGAAAATGATGCAGACAATGGATAAGAGAACCAATCTTGGATGGGGTGTGTCCTCAAGGACTGCCCGCAGGAGACCTCCAGATTGAGCCATGGTCAAGACAATTACTCAATCTTTATTGGATACATCTTGACGGGCGGACGCTACCTGGGAAAGAAAGGGTGGTTTAAGTTGCCACGCTCACTGAGTCTTGGACTGGCCTGGTTCAACGCGGTGTCGATCATTAAGCAGTCCGTCCTTCTTTGTCTGCCGCCCAGTAACCCGATCACGGCCGAGAATATGAATTGGGCATCTGCTGTTGCTGGAGCTCTGGTTATCTTTCTCCTCTGCAGCTACTGGATTTATGGTAAGAGTACTTACCAACCCAGCGATGATCTGATTATCTGTGGGGAAGAAATCACGATTGAAGATGGTCTGGAGTCCACTCTAGAGGACAAGGAGTCAAAGGAGAAAGCTACCACTTAAAGGCTGTAGGTTTTCTTTTTGGCAAAGACGGGGAAATCTTGGCTTGGGTAAAAGCTATGTAATGACCGAGGTCATGTTTGTTGCCATACATGTAAATCCACGGGCAAGTAAAACCATGCTCTAAGAAGGGCGGACTAGCGTCGATCTGCTTCTTTAATGTATGGCTAACTTCGATGTTACAAGAAATAAACAGAGCCCTGATATTTCAAGATATTTCCGAGAAGGACGATTCATTCGCCGATTCCCCCTCTTGCTGAAGCCGAGGCCGGTTAGCCTCGCCAATTGTTCACGGCATTGGTCTTGGGTTACCGGAGAACCGTGATGCGGTGAGTATGTCTTCATACATTCGACTCAATTCCCATCTCTTCATTCCCAGTGTGAAAGAGCGTTGTTCTTGTCGGGCGCCCCGGGCCTTGTTGAACTTGAGGGCCCCTCAAAGATCTTTCTTGGAAAGTTTCTCAAATTTGCAGTGTCCTCGCGGTTTCCCATTTTCACGACACCTTAGGCATGAACTCCCATGAGCTATCATCAGATATTGCAGCGGGAACTTTAGCTCATTCGGTATCCTGGCGTCCAGATGGGCCTGCGCCCTCAGTATGGTCGCTTCGGCTGGTCTCCAGCCCCAAAGCCCTGACAGCCGATATATGTGAGTATCGATAGCAAACACGTTCCTTTTGAGACAGATGCTAATGAGGGAGTGTGCACACTTTAGCCCGATTCCCCAGAACTGGGTCACTTCGGTAATCACCTCGTCGTCAGTCTTGGTAAATAGGTGCTGCAGGTCCCATTTTCCGTACTTGCTCTTGACATCGTTCAGCAGGGTCATCAGGATCTTGGCCTTGCGATTTTGCATGCCACCAGGTCGGAGGGCATCTACAAGCTTGTCGTTGCCGCCCTTGACGATGGATGAATACGCGAATGGCGAGCCGTATACGTCCTTCATGCTTTGCATTGCTTTCTTCACGTTGGACCAGCTTGTGGCTTGGCTCAGAGCTGCGACCACCAGTGCGTCCATGGCGTAGGGGTAGTCTTCGGCTGGCGCGTCTGGGGCTGTAAATACTTCACGGACGGCATCGCCATGGAGGCCTTTAAGAATGTCGTGTGCCTTCTTGCACTCGCTTGGTGTGGGGCGAAGGAAATCGGGAAACGGTGAGGGTTTTGCCGTGTTGGATGATTGTTCTGTAACTTGGATAATAGTCTGGTCATTGCTCGGCGACGCATGGTTATCGACAGACTCAGATATAGCCCTCCGTTTTGATGTTGGTGATGTGCTTTTGCCATGACGTCTTTCAGGTTTGTTTTCAAGATTTGGTGTTTTGTGAATTCGGCTTGATGTCACCGTTTTGAGAGTCGCGGCGCCTCGGCGGACAAGAGTATTTGGAATAATTCTCATAGCGACCAACAGGGCAGAGGGAATTGAATTGCGCGGGGCAGAAGGAGAATCAAGGAAGAAAGATCACACTCGGGGAGACGAGTTTTCACGGTCTCGGCCAAGATGTTTATGATTGGGTACAGATCGCCCCACCTCGAACCCAACGTTCGAGCCATTATCACCATTTCGCATGTTCTCCCAGGCTTAGTTATTCCTAGTAAAGTTGCTCAAGTCGATTTTTATAGGTAAATCTAGCTATTTGCCGATCTGGCACCTACTGCAATATTCACGCGGAAGAGTCCCGGGTAGGCCAAGTCCTTCAAGGCCGGAGACCCACATTTTGATCGGGTCACGGAGCCAGACGCGGACCTGGCCGGCCCGGCATTTTTGAGTCAAAGCAACTCACTACCGTCTCGCCTAGGCTAAAACGACTTCCTTCCAGATAGGGCCCGGCAAAAATGATTCTTTGATCATGGATTGCCGTATGTATCCCCTCCCCCGCCGCTCTGAAAGACCTTCGCTACAAGAAACCAGCATGGCATTGTAGCGTGGTTCAGATGGATCGGACCACCCTATGTATTTCGGTGAGAGGAGGATGACTTCGAATAGATCTTGAGAGGAGAAGAAGTCCGTCTCTTCGAAGCCATCTAGGGACATTTCCCCAACATCAACTCCAGACTCCCCCTCAAGTCGACATATCCCTGTAAATACGTTGACATTCTGGAGTTTGAGGTACACGGCCAATGTCCAAAACTGCAAAACTGGATATTCAGGCATTGAAGCTGGGAGCTGGGGCGTCTCGGTAGGTGTTGTGTGTGTTGTTGGAAAGCCCAACGCGACTGGGGACCGGAACCCGGTTCTAGGTCGATATCCGATACTTGACTCATCCTCAGCTGGGATTGACTCGGGATCCCATATGAGGCTCGTAATGCCCGACTTGCTTCGCTTGTACCAGACGATCCATGTCTCGGTGAGCCATGCATTCACCTTGAAAGGCATGTTTATCCCGATTCTTCCTCGCCATCCGCACCAGGAATAGCTGGGAAAACCCTTGCGTCGTCGCAGAATACAACCATGGCATCTAAAGATGACGAAGCAATCCAGTGCACCTGTCGGCAGGCCCTGAAAGAAGTCCAGATTGGTTTTGTCCGAGATGCGACGGATAATACCCGCCATGGCGCGCAGGACATCGTTTTGATCTGTCAGGACGCGGGCGGTATAGTACATGAGCATGCTTGAGTAGTCATCTAGGGGATCGTCGAGGTGCACCGCCATAGTAAGCAGCGATGAGTTGTCGTACCACGGTTTAATCACCCGAGACCGGTCGATGCAGGATTCTGAGAACTCGGCGCTTCTGCAACGAAAGAATACCTTGTTGTCGACAAAGTAGAGAGCCCGGCGGGACAGTACGTGTTCTTGAAACCTTGAAGCATGTTAGTGAACTCAACGTTTAGGGCTTGGGATGTGTACATACGTCCAGCCCCTTGAGTTGTATACCGAGGTCTTGAGCAGCTGGTCCATGCCTGTGTGAAGACCTAGCCATATCCCTGGTTTGACCTCGACGGCAGGCCTTACTGAGGGCCGGCTACCGATCTGAACGCCAGGTAGCCCAGCGTTGGCATCAGATCCACAGCCAGCGACCACCGTCAACCAAGAGCGCTCGTAAATCTGATCCATCACATTGATGCCCCGATCAAGATCTTCCTCATCATTCTGGAGTAGGCATAGGGTATCGACCCATAGATACTGCACTCCAAGTCTGATACAAAGTGTGATGGCATCACATATGGTCTTGGGCAGGTTCGTAAAGACTTCCCCAATAGTCCCAGGGACCAGAAGCGGAGCCAGGTTTGACTTTGTCAGCCGAAAGTTGGACACGGCTCCCCAAACGTAACTGAGTGCAATGTAGGGGCGGTACTCTTGGACCTCGACCAAGCAGCTTTGTCTGACGTCGATGAGGCGGAGGACACGAAGTCCTGGGAATGCTGTGGAAAATGTCTCTTCGCTTAGAGCGCAGTCGTCGCCGTGTGTGTCAGTGCACGTCGATATCCATCTCGAGACTCGGGAGAAGTCCAGCTCGGATTCCACTGAGGGGAGGAGGTAGTTGAAGCTTTCATCCAAATCGCTGCTGCTGTCACCGATTGGGGCAGCAAAGCAAATATGCTGCTCCGGCCACTCCTCGATAGCAAAGGCGGCTCGATGTTCAAGTGCTTCATGATAGCTCCAGGTCAAAATGGCGTCCTCAGGAAGGGATTTACGAGATGGATTGGTTCGATAGTCTTCGGTACAGGCGTCCCGGACGAGGCGACAGAGGGGGCAAGGGCTAGCAAAGACTCGGGACCAGGTTCCGAGGTTGAACTTTTCAACGTGTGTCGCTGCGAGGACATCCTTGTCAAGAGGGACTTGGGCGCAATAGTCGCATAGCTCGTTCGTTTCAGCCATGGTTAGTTGGGTGCTGGTTGCGGCGGGCAGCGATGATGGATTCTAAAAGACGCATAGAAATATCTGTGAGGTGTCATGAGGAATCAGGTGAGACATGTGCGAGGTTGCACCAACCAATGAACGACGGGGATAAGGAGGAGGAGTCAGATAGACATGGAGAACCTAACTACGGTTCCTCACGTACTTGGTTTGGAAACAGAAATGGCGGATTTCCTTTATTTCTAATCCGAACAACCATCACTTCCAAGATGACCAAGACAAGCACTTCCAACAACACTCGACTCTATCCTCCAAGCCACATCCATCACTTCTCCCACACATGTCCATTCATCTTCCGCCGTTTTGCAGGTGGCTCATCATCATCAAGCTGAGCCACGGAAACGCGCTTACGAATACCTAGCACCGTCCGGAGATGATACATGCCGATCTGCTCCCCTTTGTGCTGCGACAACACAAAGGCTGTCTTGACCGTGTTTTTTATCTCTCGCCCGTTGAGATCAGCTTTGGCCAACTCGTCGTAGCCCTCATCGTTAATGTCAGTAGCCTCTGTCGTGTGTCTTTCAATGAACTTGACCCAGAGAGCTCGGCGGGAGCTCTCGTCGAGGTCATGGTAGGGGAGCGTGAGGTCAATCCTGGACTTGAACGCCGAGTCAATGTTGCTGATTCGGTTTGTTGTTAGGAACATTAGCCCGCGATAGAACTCTAGGCGTCGTAGAAAGACTAAATTGTTATTTTTGTTAGGATAGGGTATATATCAGAATATCATGACTTACTTGAGACGAGTTCGTTGCGAGCCAAAGTGTTGGAGTCACGTTTTTCAAGAAAGACATCGGCTTCGTCGAGGAGAAGTGGAGCACACCAAAGGCGACAAAGCTCAAAGGTTCTGGCCAAGACCTTATCGACCTTGCTTGGATCGGTCCCGAGTTCAGAAGCACTCAACATGTAGAGGGGGGTTTTGGATTTATCGGCCACTATGTCCCAGTCAATATTACGATCACTAGTCTTTCAAAATAGGAGATCACTTACCTGCCTCAGCCGTGAGCGTTTTCCCGACACCTGGGGGCCCGGACAGTAAGATGATTATGCCCTCGCCTATCCCCATTGTCAGTCCAACCAGATCGTTGCTACGTAATTTACGGAACCAGCACTGGCTACATACCTTTATGCTTGACGAAATCATCGAAAGAGATGCCTGCACTGCGCTGACGGTCCGCAAATGCCATGACGAGGTCCTTGTCACCCGCCGGCAACATGAGATTGTCATATGGAGCCTCATTCCAGTCCGCCTCTCCGATGTCGTCAACGTCGAACTCGCCTAGGTGCTGTTAGTTTCCTGCCATCTGGGCCGAAAATCTTGGTGAGCTTCACATACACCATTCTTTAGTACTGAGGTCAAATCCCTTGACGCGGGGCACGGCAAGGATGCACTCCAGATCAGTGAGAGGGCGTATCTCTTCCATCCTCTCCTTCTTGGACGCCTCTCCGTGTTCAGATCCATCGTCAGATGAAGCTTCATCATCTGACTCTTCCGGAGCCTCTTCGAGACAAACTGGTTGCATCCAGACCTCTGATCGACCCAACCGAGGCTGTGGAGGCAAGTCTTCTTGGCAATTGATGTACGCATGAGCGTCAATGATGATGCGTCCAGATACCTTTGGCATGGGTTAATGTGGTCCCTTCTCTGTGAAGGATGCAAGAAGACATACCTGCTTTGGAATCTCTTTCCACTCCTCGTAGCGATTCTCCCGGAAGATGTACTTCTTTCCAGTGCAGGTGGCGACTTGGAAACCGCGAAGCTGCTCAAACTTTCGTCCTCGGGCTAGCATAGCTTCCCGGATGGCCTTGTGTTTCTGCTCGAACTCCAAAGGATAAACACCCAGCTTGATGACTGACATCGACCCGTTGTACTCGAAGACTTTCTTTGTAGTGGTCTTCGTACCGGTATAGGAGCCGTTCCAGTCAATCTGACTGAGGCTAAGCCTCCAGTGCTGCTTCGGTATGATATTAGACGGTGGCACAAGTTCAACGTCCCGGAGTCTTGAGATACAAGTTTTTGCCTCCCTCTTGAGAAAGCATGAGACATCCTGGGGCCAGAATGAGCCACAGCAAGTCGAAACTAATCACACCCGTATCTCTAACCTTCTTCAAGGCATCGAGGTGTTGTTGGAGAAGAGGTTCGAGCTCCCGACGGAGAAGCTCAAGCTCTCCTTTGGTGGTTGGATCCTCAGACTCGAGAGTTGTTGTCATGTCCTCCCAACGGTGAACATAGGGCGTGAAGGGTGGATGAACGGCGTAAGGGCTATCATCGGGATACCACTCGGGGTAGTCCGAGAATATCTGGTCGAGGACCTTTCTGAGTCGTGGGCTTCGGGCCTCGATCGAGTAGGTGGCCCAAGCGACAGTGGTTTCATCCTGCGAAATTCGAGAATGTCTATGGATCACGGCAAAAGGGTTACCGAGACCGAGAACACGCTGCTCTTCCGCTGTGGGATTCTCAAACTCGGACCATTGAGCATGGGCGGTGCTGGGATTGGAAGAGTGATTGTAAAGGGATTTTGTCTCGCAAAGGGAGCCGATACCGTCAAGTTCACCTTGAGCAGTCATCTTGGTGGAGATAAGGGCCTATGATGGCTCTTTGCTGCTGTTGGTAATGCTTTTTAGGTTGACGGTAGCTTTGGGGGATGTCATCGAGTTTATATGTGCAAGCGAAGACGCTATTGACTATTACATCATTTATGATACCCTTTTCCTAGAGTAAAGAATTTTCTTGCCAAGACGTCCATGGAGGCCTGACGCTTGTTAGCCTTAAAGAATGACATGGAAGCCATGCGAGTGCGCCTGTGTGTGTGATTTGTGGTATCTTGGGATTCAAGATAACGCCCGACGACAATGGAGAAAAAAGCCACGAGAAAAATTCTTCAAGCCACCGAATGGCCTCACAGGCAGTAGCCTGGAAAAATGACTTAGAATGGCGGTGTAGACGTATGTGGGTGATTTTTCCGTAAGAATCTCTCTGCACGTTGATGCTGTGCAACCACACCTTACATCGCGTTCTTCCTCAAGGTCTGAATAGCTGGTGGCGAAGTTTGCAAGGAGTCAGGCCACGATGATAAGTGGCGATAGTTGGGCTTTGTTTTTCCTGACTCTCGAGGCCCAAGGCATTTTTGAAGACAACAAGTGGTTTTGGCTATGTATCACGATTCTAACAACAGGTCTGTAACTATAGTTTCTATATATCCACGGCATTCTACTGCTCGCTATCTTACGCTTCCCGTCCTAACTGCAACACCCTCAACGCAACTCAATTTGCATTTCTCAATAACCCATCGATTCTAGATTGATTTTTAGGATTTTCGACGCATCCGAGCGCAGCTAACGAGATGGATCTAGAGGCCAGTAAGGCAAATTTGCTAGAAATATTGCAAAGGAGGATTTCATCCGCGACAACTTTCCTGAAGCCGTCTTGCCGCTGTAGAATACAAATGAGGAACGCCATGACAATAAATACATTAAGAATCTAAACTAACCATCTTCCTACCTAAGTTGGAACTAGCCCATTGACCTGGATCGTCTGTTCTAACAACCCACCCGTCAACATGTTACATGAGGCTCGGCGTAGAGCTAATAAGCACTTTACTGGCCCGTGTTCTTCGTATTCACCCCGCGCCCTACTACAATCATTAACAAGCTATAGGGGGTTGCATGTATAATAGGCTGACTCAAGGCTGATTCCAGGTCAGAGCATTAACGCCAGCCTGTAGGAGACTTAGATCCCTGCACGCAGCGAGGCGCATTTCAGCTCGTTTCCCCAACAAGTAAAGAGCAGCACCCGCGGGGTCGTATGGCATAAGGTATAGAATCCTCCTGTCAAAACATCACCTGATAGTTGCCGGCATCCGAGTTTGTCCTTAAAAGCGCTGATACTCGCAGTTGAGGGACCACAACTAAAACATCCAACGGTCCTTTGACTCAGTTATGCCGTTCAAATCAGGCTTCAACCATATCAAAAAACACGATATCAGATATCTAACTTGACACCTGCCATGCTGCAAAAATTTTCGGTACAATCACATTCCCGCCCTCCTCCTCGCTGCTGCCCTCTGCTACCCCAGCACCGCAGCCATTTTCCTCAGCCCCAGCACCGTCCTCCTGAGCCATGGCCTCCCCCCACACATCGCCAGCTCTAAGGAGGCGTGGATAGTCGACGCCGCCGGAAATGCACGTATGCTTTGCCTGGGTGGTCTCATGTTATATCTTTACCGACGGGGCGATTATCGCGTCCTCGACACTATTCTTGCCTCTGCGTCGACAATTGGGATTGTTGAGTGCATTTCGCTCTGGAATATTGGGAACAGGACTATTCTTGTGTTACGGTTCATTGTCTTATTTGTCTTTTTCTATTCTGGGGGCTGCTCAAACTACTGAACTTCCCTGAGAGTTGTCAGCTTAAAGCCATGCCCAGACATGTGAGAAGCATTTCAGCTGCAGGCTGTCGCGGTCCGACGTGTTGGGCCTGTTTCATCGACGCTGGAACTGTGTCTGAGTATTTCGTCTTGCGGGAGGAAAGGTTTTCAGATCTCGATTTGTTCACAATGGCCTTCATTTGTGTGCGCCACATTCTTTCAGAGTAACCCTTGCTCCTCGGTAGTCAACCCTTGGCTGAAGGGTCGATCATGTCTCAGCGCCACTCCCTTGCGTCAATACGAACGACCAAGACATTGGATGACAATTATAGAACCCGCCGAACAGCCTTGTCAGTGGAGAGAATATGTTATCGGTGTATATAACATTATTATCACCATGTGTTGCTAGTTTTTTAAGGTTTAACTCGCATCACTAGGACGCGTTCATTCTTTTTCTAATATTATCGTTTTCCGTCAGCAACAAGTCAGTAAGATTATGCTTGATATGATGCAAAGCCCCCCACAAGACCCAAGACATGCTCCCCCTTGCGATGAGACATTAAGGCTGGTAAAACTCCCTCCATTCCAAACCATCGACACCGCCTCCCTCAAACACTTCCAGATCTAAATCGATACTCCAAAATTCCAGTCGCCCTGGCATTAGCGTGTTTCAATCAGCACTTTGATGTCAGGGGAGTCCAGCCACACGGAGAAACGACTCGTGTGACAATCAGGGTCAGCTGAAAAGCAGTATTCTCCCTGCATCTCCAGCCACACGCAGGATGCCGAATCCTGAAATGCTGGCATGTACAGGCTCCAGACAGTTCTTTTTAATGGTTTTCGCATTATCTGGAGCCACAAAACCTGTCCCTTGGCACATTATCATCAATACCCAGCCACACGGGTTGACATGTCTCGCCACCAGAGAACAATGCAGGCGTCAGTAATGGCCCCATCAGTGAACTTCGGGGACTCTTGAGGTGCAGTACTGCGTGCCAGAGGCTTTTCAGGGCGTCGACGCCAAGTATATCAACCAAGCTGCACCTCTTGCTTCTGATCGACATAACCATCACTTGCAACATCATCAACACAAGCAAACTACAACACAGCAACACTCGACTCTACTCCTCAACACAAAACCATCGACACCATGAGGAGCTCATTGGCTTTTTCTGGCTCTTGTGGCCTCTACTTTCGCAGCCCCCCAAGCCGTCACAGAAGATATTAGGCCAGAGAGCGGCCCACCTAAGGGATGCTCCGAGTCTTACGATGGCACTTTTGAGGTCACAATCTACAAGAGTGGAAAGTCAAAGCGTGACGTTCAGGTGAGAGAACCATATTCCGTTACGACTATTATCCGCTAACCAGCCAAAGCCACGAGAGTGCAATGGAGAAGGTGTTCTGGTCATGACCCTCAAGGATGGTGTCCTTAAGGATGCCCAAGGCCGAACAGGCTACATCTCCGACAGCTACCAGTTCCAGTTCGATGAGCCTCCTCAATCTGGATCCATCTTCACTGCTGGTTTCTCTGTCTGCTCCAACGGAACTCTTGCTCTTGGACCTTCGGCTGTCTTTTGGCAATGTCTGTCGGGTGATTTCTACAACCTCTATGACCGTCACTGGGCTGAGCAGTGCTCTCCTGTCGAGTTTGGTATCATGCCTTGTGGCAAAGGTTCCAAGGATGCACCCAAGAAGAGAGTTGTTGGAAGCAGCATTGTCGCTACGACTGTCGTGACAGTTGTGTCAGACGGGACGACTAAAGAGGTTCCCACTACAATTGCAGTTCCCATGTGCCAGATTGGCGATGGCCAGGTCCAAGTGCGCACGACGCCTTGCGATGACATGAACTTGCCCATCATCACTGCTCCCCCAGTCAGCCAGGTCTCAGATGGCAAGCTTCAGATTCCCACAGATGCACCACCCGCTCCTCCAGCTCCTGCCGCGCCCGCTGCTCCTGCTGGAGCTGAGCCAGCTGAGCCCGAGAACAACGCGAAGGGTGGTGAACCGACCGGCGATGACACCGCCGGAGACTCTCCTGCTCCTGCTGGTGATGAACCTGCTGGTGATGAACCTGCTGGTGACGAACCCGCCGGTGACGAACCCGCCGGTGACGCACCTGCAGGTGGTGCGTCTTCCGATGAGCCTGCTGGTGAACCCGCTGATGATGGTGCCTCGGGCGAGGAGCCTGGCGAGCCCGCTGCCCCTGCTGCCAGGCCCGCTGGCGTGTCTCCTGGCGATGATGATGCTGGTGCTGGCCCAACAGCCACAGGTGGTGAGGCACCCGCCAACACTGGAGACTCTGCCGGATATAAGCCTGCAGGCGGCGCGGCTGCTGGAAGCAAGCCCGCCGGCAAGTCAGCGGCTACTGGTGCCGATGATTCTGAGGTGCTGGTCACCGACTCCGCCCCTGCACCTTCAGGAACAGACGACTCTGAGGATGCTGAAGACACCGAGGAGGCTAGCGCTACCGGCAAGGCAACACGAGCCGTCAAGCCTTTCCGTCCCCAAAGCACCGACAGCGATGATGCCGAGGAGACGGATAGTAGCTCGGATGCTGCTTCGGGTGATGAGGATGCTTCTGATCAGGCTGCGTCGCCAGACTCTTCTAGTGCAGTGAAGGCGGTGCCAGCTGGTATCGCCCTAATGATGTGTGTAATTGGAAGTCTCATGATGTTGTAAGACAATGAGCTGGAAGGATACGACTACTTGGATGAAAATGGGACCAGGATAGCATTGATGGGGTGTTTGGTTAATGGCTTTTGTTTTATGGTATTTCGGTTAGAGTAATGAAGTGCATTCAACTTGGTTAAAACATGTGAACCATCCTGTATCAGTGACGGCGTTAACCAAATACTGGTAACCGAGATCTTCGTCTTGGTGTTTTATTGGTGACCTCACGCAGTCAAGAGGGACAGAGTGTGTGTAGTTTGGCCGCAACGGGTCACCTGTCACTGCGGTCTTATGCGTAAGCGTGTTAGACCGCAGCGTCAGAGAGGGCCCGTCCGCGCTCCCTCGTAGGGAGGCAAGTGTCTGTATATTGTAGTAGTGCTATATACAGAGGGAAGGTGGGGCGGGTGAAAGTCGAGTCT
>NKCK01000360.1:0-25029 GCA_003946995.1 Fusarium oligoseptatum
GGGAGAGGCGCTCTTGTTTTCGCCTAGTGCAGTGGTGGATGCCGTGCAAACATCCTATCCGGGACCAGGCTATCCCCCAGAAACTGGTGGTGCATGGGCTGACTGGCAAACTGTGTTTCTCAGTAGTGGCATAATGAAAGTGAGAGTTCGAGATCGCATCACCAGTGATGGAGGAAGGAGCTTGATGGCTTGACGAAGATGGTGGGACGCACGCTGTAGTCGAGGTTCAACATCCGGTTCTAGCGATATCAAGACCAAGGCGTTCCCAATCCAATCTTTGAAACCCATTCTCCCATTCTCCCAGCCCCCTAATAGAAAAAAAAAACACAGTTGTTTTCTATCATTTCTCGGATTGTCTTCTAAACAGCCTATTGAATATCTAGATTATGAAGCCTCTGAAAGATGCTGCGGATCTTGCCTTGAATTGGGACAAGAAAACATCACTGCCTCTTTCTGTCTGGCTAACAATTCTGGAAGAATGAAGAAATATTGTGGTCAGTAATGCGGCTGGCCTGATAGAGAAATATTTGTACCTCTCAGAGAGACCATGGCGAGGCCATGCAGTAGGTTATGCCATATAGACGACTGACCAGTTCTGAAGCCCCCCAAGGTTACGTGACAGGCGCAGAACGGTTCCTGACGGATGCCTCTGTTCCAGTCACACAACCCCTAGGTAGTAGATGGTGACGGATCTGTCTGAACGGGACTTTCAGACAGGGCTTAGCTATGTCGCAGTGTCGAGAGTCAAGACGCTGGAGGGTAATGATCGATGCCCCACTTGAACGGGCATCTCTCTGCTATGAGAAGCTACCCGGTGGCAAGTAGAGTTCCATCGTCATGTTATTTACCAACAGTCCAACACAGCAGGCGTTTTTGATGAAGGTCCGCGACCAGGGCCGGCGGAGACAACAGCAACTTGATCAATGATCAACCCCCCTTTCCATCATCTTTTCCCTTAAGATCTTCACTTCAATACAACATGAGCTTTCATCTCGGACAATCTTCCACAGCATGGAGCTACATCCTTCGGACTTTATTACGCCTAGGCTGTACTAAATTTCAGGCCTGATGGTTTGTGCGTGGATGCTAACCGCGCCTCGTGGCTTTAATCTTTGCTCTCCACCAGCGAGCTTTTCTTTGCTTTCGTGGGATATTATGCCAGCCAAGCCAAGACCTCGGGACCTAGTGACTGCGCAGACTTGGTCATGCCCCCTCCGGTTTCTGGCTGCCATATTCCGCCTCGGGGGCCGAAACAGGCTCGATGGCAGTCCTTGCCGTCTGGAGTCCTGGACTGGCAGGGCACCCGACATCCAGCCCATGGAGACAACCACCCCATATACCATCACGCTGCTGTACCATATCGACTTGTCTCTTGGCCCCGAAGGACGGAGACAAGGCGGCAGGGAGGCTGGCCTGAGACATCTTCCGGGGGCCCTGGACCGTCACGGATTCACAGTTGTGTTCCGAGGTGCTCCCAGTTCTCGAATATATGGTTGATCGGCGCCCCTGGGAAGTCAATACGGCCCATGGCGCATTGGCCACGAGTCCCCGATGCTTCCTCAAAGTCGCCTTTCCCGTCATGTTCGCCCGGCATGGTAGGAGGGGGTGATATCTGACTCGGCGACAGCGTCACAGCGAGCGGCAGCAGTGGTTGGAGTGGGCAACAACCCCGCATCTCACCCGGGCCGAGCCGCAGTGCCAGTGACAACACTGAAATTTGTCACTGTCCTGTTACTCCTGCTGTCCAAGGTGGCTGCTGATCTAAACATGCCACACATGGAAAGCGCCGCCGGGCAGTGCGCTTCTCCTCTCCACCGTCCAACGACAAAGAGCTAAAGCCAGCTTGGTATGGTATGAGAACAGTTTGCAAGGACATACATATGCTTGCTTCTAACCGCCAGCCGCTTCCGTCAGAGTGGAGGGATACCCAGTCTACGGGCCCGGCGATGGCTCAGGTTCAAGCATCACGGTGACGAGCAGACAGATGCGTGCCACCGTTGCACACCCACTACACCACACCATAAGGACAGAGCCATCTTCATCCTGGCTAAGCCAACGGGCGTTATCGGGACTGTTGGCTTGGACGTGGCCGTCTGCAACGCACTCGAGTGAACTCTGCCGACGTTGAGAAGCAACATGAAATACGGCCGACCCGGCGCTACTGCCTCGACGTGGGAGGGTGCCAATGGGGCTGGCATCCGCACTACCGTCGTGGGCTTGAGTGATGGGCATGGCACACCATGGACGGCAACGTCAGTTTGGGGTACGATTCCCGCCTTCCCGAGCCAGGCAGTGGCAATGCCTGTCTTTTAATGCTACCGGTTTTCACCACCACGTTCACAGAAGCCCCCGCCCAGTGGGCAAAGAGAACGAGGTACACTCTCTGTCATTGCACACTCATCAAGATGACACCGATCCCCATACTCGACAATCGACAAGCCTGCGAGCACACTAGGTGCCAACGCCGAAACTCGCGTCAGGAAGCACGTCCAGGCCGGCTTCCCCAAAATGACGATTCCGACTATTGCGCAACTCTCTCCCTCTGGCCATCATCAAACATGACGGGCCCGCAAAACATGGGCATGGCCTCAGGCCCGGCTGGTGCAGACCACATCGATGTTTCCATCGCCGCATTTCTGGACTTCACAGTATGAAGGACCGGTTCGACGGGAGCGTGAGATCGCTCGCACAAAAGGATGTCGCCATGTCGGATCAGCGCCATCCGTGTTCACAGAGGATCTTGACAGGGGGGTGGATGACGCCGGTTGGTGGTTCATCAGCCGTATATATTTCACCATAGGCACCCGGCGTAGTCTCCTGCGGCGGCCCGGCATAAGAGACGTCGGTGCTGAAAGGGGCTGCTCTCCTGGATGTCGGGACCTGCTGCTGGAGAGGGCGAGCAGCTTCGCCGGGGCTGCCCAAGGTGAAATGAGGGGCTTGCGCCGGGCCGGCCTGGGCTGCCACGCCGCCGGCCTGCAGGTAACTAGATATGTAACCATCCGCGATGCCGTGCCGGTTGAGGAGGCCGCGAAGCTGGCGGTTCTCCTCGGCCACCCTCTGGGCGGCCTGCTGGACTTCATAGGACGCATGGATGCCCTGGATCTCGTAGACTCGGAGGCGCTGCTCAAGCTCCTGGAGATACTCTCTTCTGCGGGCTCGCGACCTCCTTTGATTATCCCTTATCCGGGCGAGATTGGCCTTGTGCTGTGGAGAGGGAAATGATGAGATTAGAAACTACCGTTTCAACGCTCGAGGGGAAAGGTCGAGGCTCGGGCTAAAGCAGGCTACATACCGCTGGCGTCGACATTCAGTCGTCCTGTGACTTGGTGGGAAACAAGTAATAGACGCAACGGACGGAGGGCATTCAAGCCAGGCTGCGATATTTGGACCCATGAACTGGGGGCTTTAGCCCTGGGGATCTGGAGCAGGATCCTGAAAATGGAACAAGGAGCAGGCAGACGGGGGACCTGGGGGACGGTGACGCCTTTTCCCATGAATCCGAATTCAGTGTCCTGTCACAGCCCCAAAGACGCAGCTGTTTATGAGTCCCGTGCACGGTGTCCGCCAAACTTGTGGGCAACCAATCCTTGAGCTGGGAGAGGGGAGAACAAGGCTTGAAGATCAAACAAAGTACAGCTGGCAATGGCAACCACAACAAGGATTGGGACGTCGTTCGACGGCCCGACTGGTCTGATCAACCTAAATATTAGCAGAGATATCCCTGACTTCAGCTCACAGGTCCTCACATTGCTCAACTGAGCAGCGTCGAGGTCATGCATGCAAGACGACGATCTCAACTACGGGCTAGGTAGGAGCTGCAATGCTGCGGCCTAGGTTGAAAGAGCGCGCGCGCACGCACACACACATAGTCAAAAAGGCTGCACAGATGGAGGGGCTAGTGTGACGCTGAAGAGGTGACGTGACTTTGCATTTCACCTCAACCTCGACGCGCACCGTCAAGCCTGCCGCTGCAGGGGAGACAAGACAGGGCCCACAGTTTGTGAGTGAGAATCTGGCTGCCGGGGCGAACTGCTAAAGGATGCAGCATCCCTTCACATATGAGTGGGAACGCCCCCCTGGTGATACAGCGGCAGCCAAGCCAAGCCTAGAGGCCTGGGTCTTTCTTCTTCTCCCTTTCCCTTCTGAGACAATGCCCCCTTCTTCTCTTTCCATCCTCACACGTCTGCATCTATTTTTCTCTTCTCCCCTCCGTCCAGCTGCTATGTATATGCTGTACCTTCCCTTATCCTATCCGAGAATACCGGGTGAACGTCGACGGTTGTGCATGATATGTTTGATGAGGTTGAACTGCTACCTACCACCGACGAGCTCGGCCCGTCAACGTGTTGCTGCCTTGGCCAAAGCCCGGCCAATGTCAATCATGTCGAAAGTCTGGCAAAAGAGGATGCACATGATTAAGTGTGGAAAGTAGAAGGCAGAAACATTAGAATGCCCCTCCCGGTCTATCCACCTCGCTGCTGAAGCTGGCCGTCCAATCCCTTGCAAAAGAAACAAGGTCCTTCTATACTCTTGGGTAAACGCTTACTACATGGTGTTCAAGGTCGGGCTACTGACAAACGCTCGGGATGCCGCATTCATTCTTACCGGCAGCACTTTGACACATGGGACATTGGCAAGTACAACTGCAAACGCCGCCAACGGCGCCGTGGCCAGTGTCACAATACGACCGTCCTCCCACCCCCGCTGCGCTCTCGCCCAGCGCTCAACAACTCCTCGGGGACGTCTGACCCTGGATCCTGGCCAACCTCGAGCTGCGTGAGTCGTCAGTACACACCGTGGAGCACGTCAAGATCGAGAACAGAGGAGGGGAAGCTGGCTTGAGAGACGTACCCATGTACCCAAGCTTCGGTCACAAACAGCTAGCCACCAAGGTTTGTAACCGTCAAAGAATGACGCAAAAACTGTCGAGATGCAGCCCCCCTCGTGCGAATGCCAAGAATAAACAACCCAAATCCATTCTGCACCAAACAACGAAGCCGTGGGGGTCTAGTCTAGGCTGATGTCGGAAACGGATGGGATGCAGGAGGAAAGCTCGTAAGCAACATGAGATTATAAATGACGGTTCAACAAAACAGGACAACGGGGCAGGAACATGAACATCAGGTGGAGAGGAAAGGCTCGACCATTCCCATAAACGCGCACGATGACCCATGGGAATAAAAAGAGAATGAAAGAGAATGAAAGAAGAAGGAAAAAGAAAGGAAACCCCCACAAGGGGACCACAAGGGGGGGTCCTGACTCTTCACATGACGAGTCGGCCGCTGGATGCGTCAACTTCCAGCACCAGCAAGAAGACATTTCGTGGCAGCATTCTTTTCTCTTTCCCCCGTCAGTCACCCTGATTATTATGCACACCCCCAAGTCAGCATCCCATCACGGACGGGTCATCAATGGCCCGCTTCAAGGCTTGTTCCATCTCAGTTTTCATCGACGGCAAGCTGAACCAATAAACAAAAGGGCCTGTCCCACTTGCTTCCGTTATGCGCACCCTGCCCTCCGTAGCAGAGCAGCTGGCCCGGCTCCCACCTCATCATCTCCCTGTCAGTGTGGTCAACCAGAGTGACCGCGCCACCCTCTTGTAGGAGCATGGCGGCGCCAATGTGACCCTGGGACACTGGCAAGGACGCAAGCGGCAGCAGGCGAAACAGTTGGGGGTTCCAATCATCCATGTTCACGATCCTCCATCCACGACTCTCGGCGATCGAGGTGATCAGGCTGCGCTTTCGGCTGGTCAGCAGGGGGGAGCAGAGCAGGTGCGCACTTGGAATCCACCTCCCTTGGTCTCGAGACAGTCGACAAGTTTGGGGAGCGAGTCGGAGAGGGCGAGGTCATGGGGGCCCGGACCTTGTAGGATCGGTGCCAGGCCAACCACGTCCCTGCTGACCATCTTCCGGTCCTCTTCAAGGGCCTTGTCGAGGGAGATGGTCACGGCAAATGAATCAACCCGGCAAGGGATCCGGTCAGCTGGTGGATCTTGGCCCTGTGGCCGATGCACACCCTCGATCGTATCCCGGCTCCCCGGTTAGTACGGCGTCTCTTGCTCATTCATTCATTCATGATGGATGATGGATGGGATGGATGGTCGGCCACCTACCTGAAGCGCCCCGCAAAAAGCACATAGACGATATTCGGGACGCGGAGACAGGTTGAGTCCAGTTGGCTCTGGGGCCGGTAGATGTTTCGACACTCCTCGAGGAGGGTCTGCATGTGTCTCTCGGTGAAGTTGGCTAGCCTGAAAAGCGCATTTGCTGCCCCCGTCTTTAGCAGATGGTCAGATCAGGCTGGCAGGGAGACAAACGGCGGCGGATGGCCACCTCATACACACGGGTGCCGACAGCACCATGGATATGAAGCTCATCCAGCATTCGTATGAACCGCTGTGTCCCCCATCTCATTCCGTCGAGTGACTTGTCGGGCTTGTCCACTCTCAGGCGAACAAGATTGCGTGCCTGGCCCAGACTTAGCTCTCCCTGCTTCACCCCCACCTCACACGCGTCGATGAGGGTCATGATGTCCAACTGCTTGCTTGAATCCAGTGTCTTGGCCAGCTCCGTGATAAGGTCTGGACAAGCCATCATCTTGCGCCTCGCAGGGGGATATTGGTCAGTCAAGGTGAGCTTGCAAAATAGCGCTGCAACGTCCTCATCCGTTTGAGGCATACCACGAGCCCAGCCATCTTCGTTCTTGGGGATCTTTTTTAGGATGCCGAGAACGTCGGTCCGTACGTCTGCGTCGGGTCTAGGGGGGGCCCCTCCCTTCCCGGGCCGCCATTGGATGATGTTGTGCATCGTTGGCTGGAAGGCGGGGGTGAATGAAGAACCTGAGATTGCGAGTCAAAAGTCAAAAAGGCTGAGCGGTCGGATTGCCCACCAGGCTAGCCATTTTGGGGATCCAAAAAAGAATTCGCGCAACCAGGGCTATTCCCCGCAGCTGGTGGTGGGCTCTTTGTGCCACGCCGCTTAATTAATATAAACACCCCCACCACACTTTTGTTCAATCCCCCCGGCGGTGTAAGAGCAAGATAGCCGAGACAGACTCAATGGGCTCTGCCGAGATTGGTATCTATCCACGCCTGCGGTGTGGAGCAGGGTGCGAAAAGTAGGCCGGCCTCCTCTCTGAGACCCTTTGCCAACGTCGACGAAACTGGGAGGCTCAAGTCGACCGGCTACTCGGTCATCGTTTCTGACGTGATGGTTTGATCTTGCAGCATCTATCGGCATACCATATGCCTAGTCCACCGAGTTCTCTCATCTCACATTTTCTATTCTCATTCCTATTGGGTGCTCCCTTCCCACCTCTAACCATCACTAATACTAATACTAATATACAGGTATTTTCCAATATCTATCCCATGAACCTCGACGTCGGCAACCCCGGTACGGCTCGTTTTCACATGGCTTCTCAAACAGCCCAAAGGTCCATTGTCGTCATCGGTGCTGGTGGCACCATCGCCGCCAGGGGAACGTCGAAGAAGTACAATAGCGGCGTCAAGTCCATCAGGGAGCTGACGGACCGTCTTTCTCTGGCCGGCCAGGACATTCGGCCAATCGACCACTCCTTTGGCGATAGCGTCGATAAGACGGACAGAGACCACATAGGGCTCGCCACATACGTTCAGGCGAAGCTGGCCGATGAGGGCGTGTGCGGCGTGGTCGTCACGCACGGGACGGACACCTTGCCTGAGCTGGCTGCTTTCATGAGCTGCATCCTGAAGTCCGAAAAGCCCGTGGTCATTACAGGCGCGATACGACCACCGGCGGAAACCAGTGCGGATGGTTTCGCAAACCTCGAGGACGCCATTGCCGTGGCGCAGCAAGGCTACGGGCGTGGGTGCATGGTCGTCTTTCAGCGGGAAATCCTCTCGGGCATGTGCGTTTTCAAATCCGACATCAAGTCCCTCAACGCGTTCAGTGCAGCCAGGCCAGGCCAGCTTGGATTTGTCGATGCTCACAAGGCGCACTTCTACCATCCTCCAGCCGCGCAGGTGGGCCTCCCCATGCAGGTCCCGGCTTCGTTTGAGATCCCAAGCGTGGAGGTGTTCTTTTGCCACTCATCATTCCCCGTGGATGCCGTTCGCGACAGCATCAGGCGCGGGGTGGAGGCCTGTGTATTCGTTGCCTTCGGGGACGGATATTGGGCCACTGGGCGGGAGGCCATTGCTGCTCTGCTTTCCGAGCACAAAGTACCCTCGGTCATTACCAGCCAGTCGAGTGGATGCTTCGTGGGTGAGAGCAATGCTGGGTTTGGGATCCCGGGTGGCTGGCTGAGACCTGCGGCCGCCCGGGCACTCCTGATGCTCTGTCTGATCGGGCAGATGGGACGTGATGAGATGGAGGGTCACATCAGGAAAAGAAGTAGGCAGGGTGATCCAGGCGCTGCAGAGGCAAAGCTATAGCTTGGGGCACGTTGGAGTATAGGGTTGTGATGTCTAAATGCGCATGCCTGATACCGGGGCCCCCAAGGTAATGATCAGCCATGACCGGGAAGCTGAACCGACAACTTCATGTCAAATGGAAGCCCTGCCGGGGCCTGAGTTGCCGGATGTAGTGACTTAGACCAGCGGCATTCCCTCTTCGTTGGATGGACGGTCGTGCACTTGATCCTCAACCACGAGGACGAAAAAGTCCAGACGAACAATTCATGTCTACCAAGGATCAATGTGATACTGGATAAAAGGAGAAGAAATACCGGCAGCACCCTGAGATGTCAAAGGCCGGGCGTACTGCTGACGCAGCACAGGAACCCTCAGTCGTGACACTGATCAAGAGGTAAGGTGGTGTGGGTGGTACAGATTTCGGGTCTGTAAAAAAAATTTAAAATTTTAGTTTTTTTAATACTAATAAAGTTCTAGTAATGACAACTACCTTATTTGACTAGTTAACTAAATTACTAGTTAATTGAATAATTAAAATAAGGTATACAGAAAAATCTCACGGCTCCTCCCTCCTTTCTTTCGCCCGTGGCCCAAGTTAATTGTATCGTCTTGTATCGTCACGTGGTCTTCATTTCATCCCTCAACCGTCGCAGATCTCTCCCATTTCTATTCAGCTTGTCGACACAAGATTCGCAGATCCGCAAATGGCAAAACAAGCATGTCCATCGGCTTTCAACATCCGACTTTTCGCAAGCCTGACACGTCAGGGGATAGTATATGTTGGCGCGACGGTTCATGATTTTGTGACGATAGTGACAATTGAAATGCGATTCCTTCAACGGCGGCGCCTTGATGACGATGCCGTTCGCCATGGGAAAGTCGGCTTGCTTGGGGAAGTAGGCTGCTCGTGGGTCGGGCTCCCGGTCGGTCTTCATCTCCGAGTACAAGGTCCCATCTCGGCCCTTGTATAGAAGCCCCCCTGACTGAGACTGTATCAGCCTTGCATCTTTATCACATCTTGCAGATGACCGTGGCAGGTGCCGGGTGCGTACACCTGCAGGCCCGCTACCAGCTGGCCCTCGGTTTATGGCAAAGCCAGCGGCCAACGGCGGAAGCGCTTGCATCATCGGCGACTCGGCTCTAGCGCCTGGCTTGGGCGGCAGTTTGGTCTCAGCCGGGCTTGGCAGCTCCGTCGGTGGAATGGACCCGTGGTGGTGGACGACGGCCTTGGGCTCTGTATTGGCGGATGGGGACGACGCCCTGCTTCCCTGCCGGGGTGGAGGTTGCGGGATGCCACCCGGAAGCTCGGGAGGAGCTTCTGCACCAGGCTCCCGGGGCGAGGCATATGAATCAAAAATGGGGGTCTTGATGTGTTCTTTCCGATAGTGTTCGGGGGTGGGGGGCCATCGCGCACCAAGCTGTGTGTGGGTTGAAGACTTGCCGGTGTCACGCCGCGATTTGGCTCGGCGGCGAGGGCGGAGCCTGTCCATAAGGCGACCGAGCTTGGAGCTGCTGCTGTCCATTGCTGGAGACTTGGCCACCCGCTGGGAGGCTGGCGCCTGTCGAATCCCTGGGCTAGGGGAGGGCGGGGTTGAGTTGGCCGTGCTCCGGGGCCGCTGTCTCGGTGGGGTGGTGACACTTCCGTGACGCTGCCTTTGGGGGGTCAGCTGAGATGTGCCGGCGGCGGGGTTTGTCGCCGGGCCATGGCCTGTGATAATAAGCCTTTGGTCCGGGGGCCCGAGACTTCTCCAGTCGGCCTTGTTGGACCTGCAGTGGCTGAATCCGGGCTGCTGCCGAGCTCGGGGTCGTGATGATTTGATGAGCAAGATGCTGGCTTCTGGTTTAGGAGGTGGTTGAGGAGCAGGCGTGGCCCGAAGGTGGAGTATGCTATCTTTCGGGGGGCGATGAGGTGGGCGACCATCTTTCACAGGCGGCTCAAGGGCAGCGTGTTGTTGCTGGTCTTGGTGTTGGTGCTGACGTTTGGTGGGGGTAGGATAAATAGGCGTGCTGGCCTTTGTGCTGCTGGCCTTCGTGCTGGGAAGTAAAGCTTCGTGGATCGAGGATGCATTTGCTTCACTTCGACAGCCACCGTCCGTGCTGGCGCTGTCGGGTGAGCTGGCCGATGATTCATGCGGGATCCGGCAGTAAGCTGACAAGATGCTCGACAGTGACTCCGCGGGAGATGGCGGCGGTGGCTGCAGCCCGGACTGCTTCTGCGGTTCCTGGACCGATTGCAGAGGAAGCTCCTTGCCGGCAGGGTGGTGGGGGATGTCCATCTTTGATGGAACGGACGGGGGCTCCTCGGTGGCTGCTCGCAGTTGCGAAAGCAGTGGTGACCGAGGCAAAGGCTTCTTCAGGCTGTTCATGCTGGTTGACCTGGGCGGCGGCATGGAAAACTCCACGGTGGGTGGGAGGCAATTCGAAGGATTGTCATTGCCGCAGCCGTAGTCGCGGTCGTCATGAAAACCCTGGCCGTTGGGATCTGGGACGTCACGGCAGCCTTCGGGCCAGTGCAATGCGCCTATGCTGGGCATTTGGGGGGATCTAGTGTTCAATATAGTGGTCATGACGAACCAGGCCGTCAACTTGAAGTAGGATGGAACAAGCGAAGGACAGAGCACGGCAATGGATTGGAAAAGACGTGTGGTGATTCTAGGCCATGGCATCTTCTTAATATGCAGGAACCTTAATGTCTGTGGAGTTCATTGAACGCCCCTCGAGGGATGCTTCCTCGAGGGATGCTTCATCAACGTCCGAGTGGTGGGGGCAAGAAGTGGCCGTTTCGCGTTGCTATCCCGGTTCCCCTCCTGTCTTGAACTCTGTCCCGCCCATAAACCTTTTGGTCCAGTTTTGAGCTCGATCTCATCTCGTTGTTTCGCCTGCAGCATGCCCCTGTGGCAGAAGCAGGGGCAAGAAGGAAGGGAGGTGATGGGATGAAAGGTTGTAGGAAGAAGGATGAGACAATAAGACAGATGCGAAGGTCTGAGTTGCATTGGTCTGTAAGGAGCCCCCTACATAGTATCCACAGAAGAATGGGAAGGGAGCTTGCTTTGGGTGGCATTACGCTTCCTGACTTTGCACCCACGATAGAGTTGAGTCAGTCGGTGTGTTCTCCTGGGAAGGGAACATGGCTGCCGGGCAATCAGAAATGCACATCCTGACCATGACCCACCCACATCCAGCTCCATGCCTGAGAGGAAATCGGCCGCGTCAAAGAGTAATAATTGGGCTAGAACTACCGACAGTGCCAGTGGGAGTATCCACTGCCTCCGAATCTGTAGGCCGGATAGCGGCCAAGAATGAAAAAGAGGAAGGAGGGACCTGTGACGGACAGCCAACTCAAGCAACTCAGGCATGCCGGCCATAGATTGAGGCAAGCGGCCGTGCACATTCTCAAAGGGCAAGCTGCACAGCGGGTGTGGTGGTCAGAAGAGACTTCATTGCGCGGCCAGATTCTATAAGGGAGTGCCGAAGGTCGGGCCAGCCTGTTGTACATCCCACTTTCAGTCTTGCAATGTCAGAGGCAACAAGCATGGTTCCAGCGCGCGCACCCTCTTCTGGTTCAAGGCCGTATGCCTCTCCCCCGGCTCAGCTGCTCAAGTCTACCATCCGTCTGGTAAGGGAATACAGTTCTTCCACGTGCTTCCGTTGCCGATCATTGCGCTCCAGCTCTGTCTCGAAGGCCTTTCGTTCCCTCTCATGGAGCTCCCGCTCTTTTTCATCAAGCTCCCTCTCTCTCTCACCGAGCCTTCTTTCCCTCTCGTCGAGCTCTAGCCGTCTCTTAAGGAGTCCATGCTGCGCCTAGTCAGATAAGCGAGCCAGAAAGGCATGAGGGAGATCTACCCGAGTTTCTGCAACAGTAGCCTCGTTGGGCGGCCCCGATTTAATGGCGCACGGAGGGTTGCGGAGAAGAGACATGGCAAAAGCTTGGACTTGGTCGATTCGACTGACCCCGGGTGGCTAGTATAATCAGAGGGCAAATTCGCCCAGTATGTGGCATATTCCTGCACATACATAATCTGAGGAGGTGCCACTCCGGGGGCATAAGGATACTTGAAGAAACATGAGTCTTTATTAGCCGCACATGCATTTGCTCACATGAACAGTTGGTGTCAATGAACATGGGTCTGAGGCATTGACGATCGCTCCTCGGAAATATGACTGACTAGATGTGCTTAGTAAAGGGGGAGAAAGTGGGAGAAGAAAAAGAAAAAGAACGCCTCTTTCGGCCCTCTGTCTCGGTGAGGGGCGATGGGAAGTGAAGTCACCACATCACAGACCGAAGAAACCCTTGCCCGATGATGGGTGGCTGAGTGCAATACCTTTTGCTAAGACATCATTGTCCCCATGAAGCTGAACAGCCTCATCGGTTGTTTTCAGCTGAAAGATCAGGAGGCGCGAATATGTCACTGAAAGACACTGCGTAAAATACAAGGGGCCGCTCAGTTACCTCCTGCTTGATGGACCCTCTTGGCCAATTGGCAGCATGCTATTCTGACGCTGTCCCTCGACTAAGCCGGACGGAGGCAGACGGTTGGAAACCGCCAGTACTCCCCTGGCGCAACATCCAGGGCAGCAGCGACTATTTAGACGCGGTGCGGCCGGTGCCCTTGCATTGACGGCCGAACTGTCCATCTGCAGACATTCTTTCTGCTGATGCTTTTGCTTCCTCTGTCGAGGCAGATATTGGTTGGTGAGCGGGGTAGCGGAAGTGTGAGGGGGGCCCTACTACAGTAGGCCCTGAATGCACCGTTTCGCAAATAGACTGTATAGACATGTACAGCCCCTCCTGTCATGGTTTACTCTGGCGAAGCCGTGCTGCTTCTAGCTGTCGGGTTTGGGCAGCTGAGGTTCTCCCGGACTGCGCCAAGTCCGCGGCACCCGGCACCGGAGGACAAGCCCCCTCTTCCCTCTTCTCACCTTCTAAGGACGGTCTCGTAGGGGTGCCGGCCGAGATTTCTCCAACTCAAAGATTCCGAACCTGGCCAAGGGCATAAGCGAGGTGTGGGAGCCCACTCTTGAGATTGCAGATCCTGACGTGTCCGTGTCACACCTGCATAATGTCTGATCTACCCGCTGCACTGGATGTGCCCAACACCCTTGTCGACAATGTGCTTGATGATCAGGAGCAACATCTTCAGGGGATGTGTGGAATTCCTCGAGATTAAAACCCAAAGAAAAAAGAAGAAGAAACTACGCCAAGCGAAAGTGGAGGATGAGGCAGAAAGCTAGAGATGTCTCTGTTCTCCCGTCGGAAGATTAGAAATAAATGGAAGTCTCCAAGTTGGTTCTTGAACAGAAGCGGCAATGGTCAGGAAACAAACAGGCAGGCATTCCTTGACCAATCACAATGGCGTATCAGGCATTATCGGATTCTGAAAAGCGATCGGTCATTGGCGACTCCATCTTGCCGGCTCCGATAGCCCTGAGACGGGGTGGGCCTGAAAATCATGACAGGTCAAATGCATGCCCCCTTCTTCCCGCGTGTTTGACGGCATTATGCGTAATTGATGAATGAGTGTATGGTTCATCGGATGTTATGAAACAATGGATAGGAGTGGGTGTGTTGTCCAGGCTTATTGAGCAAAACACACTACAAGCCTTGCGCCGGCATGTGCATACCAAACCCACCAGGGATCCTTCTTCTTGTGCCAGGGTACTACTATGCGACTCTCCAGTCACGCTCGTCAGAAGAGGTATGCGTGTAAACGGGTGGCGCGGTACTGCTCTGTAGCTACCCCGGTTGCGCTCACGCGGACCTCGTGATATCAGGGAATTCTCCTCTTCGGAACCCGTCTCGCCACAGACAAGAGTCGCGGTGCCGAGGTGGCACAGAGACGCTGTGGAAGGGACGCCTATCTCCTGCAGAAGGAGGTGTTTCCCAAAGATGTACAGTTTGGCACCGCAGCTACTGGTGACCTTGAGGGATGTAGGTCTCACCACTACGGACTGCTGATCAAAACTGGGGGTTGAAGCCACCACGATGTGCCTATAGCCTATAAACAGGCTTGTACGTGGTAGGTCGGTGCGGGCCAAATAGGCTGATGAAGGTTTAGCCGCATGATTGGCCTTTGTCTGTCAATTTGGGGAGAGCAGGCAACCGACGTGCTCACATACTTTACCCAGTGCGTTTCCAGCCACTACTGTGATCGGGCTGGTTTGGGCTTGCTCCTGGAGCCCCTCCCTGGTCTATTACATGCTCCCTCCTCGCCTCATGTTTCATTCCCACTGGCGCTGGGCAGCGTGGGATCGAACGCAAGTGCCCTGTACAAGACCTTCCCCGGGCCCCCCGAATGCTAGAGCAAACAATGCCATCTCACCAGCCAAAAGGTAGGAGGACCATATACTGGATGGGGACGGGCCCAGGCGCTTATTGCACAACAGGTGTTGATACGGATCGGGTCTTCACCAAGACCGAGCCTTGGGCGGAGGTCGCACCCGAGGCCAAGACGGCTTCTGTCGATGGTGTCGACTACGTTCAAGACGACAGCGGGCAAGACAAGAGCAGCATCAAGATCCAGGACAACCTGATGCAGGACGATGACCCTGTACCCCTCTCGCTTGTGGCGAGGATCGTGGTTCACCACCAAGCCATTACCCACCGCCCCATCGACATCGCGCAAGACTTGAGGACCTTTCACGACCTGGGTCGTCCGGGCTTCGTTCTCACGCTTCTCTCGGCCATTGAGAACGAACTTGGAATCCGAACCGATGCTGGCCACTCGATGCAGCAACGATTCCAGCACGTTCTCCGGTGCTGGGGTCATGGGCTTCGGCCTTACCCAGGAGATATGGACACAGCCCAGAGACCTGCTCTTGGTCTCGGGGAGGTCCTAGCCCGCCTGGGGTCTCTCGGGGCGTTCAGCAGTGATCGCACCAGCTGGCTGGTAGAGAACTTGTCGATCTCGTGTTTCTTTCTCGCCGCCAGAACACTGGGGTGGCTAGGACTGGACCACGTGCCCACGAGGCTGACCTCGCAAGAGTGCGCGGATATCCTGGCCCAGAGGCTTAAGAAAACACACGAAGACTTGGACGAGCCGATCCCTCTGCCTCATCTGCTGAGGATAGGCGCCCTCAGGCGCTGTGCTCAGGTGACCAAGTTGAAGAAGCCCCCCGCGTGCGACTGGCGCTACATCATCAGCCGCAACTCTTCGGCGATCGGTCTGGTTGGCCAGACTGAAACCCTTCTCAGCTTGCCCCATATCAACGCTACGCTCGACGAACGCACGCAGCGTTGTCGGAATTCTCTACAGATATGTGAGTTCACACACGTCGCAGATCGCCACAGTCCTGCCCCAAACGCATGTCTTGTGGATGCATTGCGCCGCCTGCCCATGCACCGCATCTTCGACTTGGGATCGGATTTTCAGTACCTCGACTATGCCTCACATCCGACGCAGTGTTGTTATGTCGCTCTCTGTTTGGGCGCGGTCGGAGTCCTTCCGCCAGACAACTTGGCAGACCTGCTTCCTCTGGCCTGCTCCATTCTCCTGGAGAAGGCAAGGTAATCGGCATTGCAGATAACCAGACCTTTGCCGGCCGTGCCCTTTGCGATGCCGATGATGCCGGGTCTGCGGGCCTTGACGGATGTTGCGACTCTTCTCGCGTGCAACCTTCCATTGTGCCGGCCATGAAGGCTGATGCACGCTCTGCCCTGGATAATCAAAGTCGCGAGGTTGAGATCCGACCTCTGGGTAGCGAGCCTGGAATTCTGTCGGCGACTGAGAACGACATCGCTTTCCCCGGGCCACCTGCCACATGGCACGTTCTGCTGCATGTCCTCGGCGTCCATCAGCGTGTGGTGAACCCATGCCTGTTCGTCATGGACAGGTTCCAAGCACTGCAAAATCTGGGTCCAGATTGTTATCGGAAACTCCTTGTGGTGGAGATCGAGAGGGCACAGGGAGCGGAACTCAAGCTGACCGCTTTGCCGGGACATGGCCTGGAGAGGCGACTTCAATCCTGCTCGAGGGCCTGTGGCTTGCAAGAGTTCGACGTACTGACAAAAAGATTTCCCGGTCGACCTGTGTCTAAGGAAGGGATGGCCAGTGTGATAGAGCTCCAGAGATTCGTGCCGGCTGTGTCAGATGTAGAGACCTGGCCACAGAATGGAAGGCAGCAATTCATACTGATGTATACTGCCCTTTTATTGGGGAAACTAGGCTATGGAATCCCCCCCGACCTGGGCGCGCACGTCAAGGCAGCTCTTGAGTGTTGTTTCTGGGAATTGTGCGCAAGAGACCCGTCGCCTTCGACAGCTTGAGTGTGGGAGGTGGCTAGGTAGGCAATGCTAGATAGAGGCTGGGTTGGATACAGCCTGAGCTCGTGTAGGCAGGTCCCAGGGTCTATGTTTGGATTACACGGCCGTGCTTGGCGAAGGTGATGGTTGAGCTTGGGGTGAGAGTTCTTCACAGGCTTGTCCTGACCTTGAGGGGGAGGGTTCTTGGATTTCCGACAAGACACATCGAAGCACACCGCCGATTCCATATGGGCCACTGTTCTGCAATACATTCATCATCCCTCTAACGACCTAGCGAGCTGGCTTGACAAAGTGCTCGGGACTTGTTCTCCATTTTGCTTCCCAGATGAGTCGGGCCTGACCAGACGCAGGCAGGATGCTCCAGGTATCGATGCCAAAACATCCATCTACCCTGAACTTCTTGTTTCTGGTAGCTACAGGACATCCCAAACCCAATGCACACCGAACCTGACCGTAGATATTTGGCCACCCCGAGATGAGTTGCTCCGGCCCACACATGGAGCATTCTGCCGACCTTCTTTACGACCATGGTCCCACGGAGCAGGTCTTTGCTAGATTCAAGCAAACCACAGTGTACTTGGCCAGACTCAATCGGATGGGTCTAATGTCGACTCGGACATTTGGGTGGTTGCGCTCGGCAGACTTGCTCGTGATGACAATTAGGCGACATCCGTCAACAACAAAATGTGGTTTGCCCGAGAAGCCTGTGTTCGGTGGTTTCTTTAGTCCTGTTCTTTGACAACTGTCAATTATAGTTTCCCCGACGTGGAGTGTGATGGGTGCTCGGTGCTTCTGTGGAGGCTGTTGCTGATAGGGCAGATTCGTCGTGAGGGTCAACACATGTTGAATATGTGGGGTGCCGCGTGTGGGTCAGGAATCTTGAGATTAAAAGTATGTAGGTCTGTCAGGGGCAGACGCAAGAAAAACACGAACACGCCGATTTAACAAATGGGCCGAATGCACGTACCAAGGCCAAGTCATGAAGAGATCCACGCCGAAGCAAATTTTAGTTTTCTATGTAGCTTTTCAGAGACAAGAACATGATTTCTCCGGCAGCCTTGTACGTGCAACACAAGAAGGAAACGCCCCAAAAGAAAAAGCACATTAGGGGATGAAGTTTGCTTTGCAAACTTACAAGTATCCTGTATCATTTCTATGGAACACTGGAACGGATCCAGTGACCATGAAAGGTTAAGCAGGCAGTGCATGTTTCTCACATGAAGTAGAAGTAGTTAGAAGAAGAAGAAGAAGAAGAAGAAGAAGAAAAAGACCAACGATAAACAAAGTCAAGAAGACATCCACATCCCAGCCACCAATAAATCAGAACATTGATTGATGCAAAAACCTCTCCTACACGAATGCCGTGCACCCACCACCTCATCTCTTGCTTGCGGGGACTCGAGCCATCGGGATGATACCAGGTACATCCTCACCCTCCAAGCTCTGTTCGACAAAGCCAAATTTGCGATATAGGAATGAACCATCCCGGCTCGCATCTACGTACACCTCGACGCCGTTCTCATCTGCAAGATCACAGCCCCATTTCATGAGCATGGAACCCGCACCTCGTCTCCGATACTCGGGATGCGTGACCAAGGTATCAAGACCTGAACACAGTTAGCATCGCCTCCTCGGTGGCAGAGAAAGAACCCACAGTAGTGCTTTCTTTGTCTTCCGTGACATGACTTGCTGCCTCGAGATTTCTAGGCTCTGGACAAAACTCTCAATTGCTTGGAGGGGCATGTCCTGGTTCCAGGCAGGATATCGAGGTCCTCGCTCCTCCTGCGTAGCCATGTCCCATTTCGCAAAAGCGACTGTTCGCGGTCGACCTTGACGATCCTTTGAATTGGTGTCGATGACTTTCATGTAATGCTGGTAGGCCTTGTTGGCAAGACCCTGGCGATTGGCGTCATCCCACCACCTGCGCACGCCTGGGGTATCGGGCCACAGATACCGCACCCCAGGATCCGTAAACCCGGCGTACCATAGCCCAGTAAGTGCAGGAATGTCGTCTAGAGTTGCCCTCTCCAGTACCAAAGAATACGGCGCCATGCTGGTAGGCTGCACCGTACAGTTGAGGGTGCGTTTCTCCAACGACGGTGTGACAGAGTCAATGTCGTTTAAAGGGGGGAGTTAATTTGGCCAAGTTCGACGCGCCGAGCCTCGCAACATATGCTTGACTTGTTAGCGAAGCGGGAAGAAATTCCCAGTCCTCGGTCTGCCTGAGAATGGGCGGTATTTTTATTTAATTTAGCGTTCCTCGCACATATGACCACATGAGACGAGATGCTTATGCTTGTTTATGCTTGTTGACGTGTCGCTCGTAGTCGGGAGTTACGCTGTCACCCATCTTTCCCTTGTCGTTTGTTTCGCCCCTGTATCCGGCAACAGGGGAGAAGCCAGGGCCACTTGGTAGGCTGGCTAGGAACCATCACCAGTTTGGAAGCTGGATAAACAAACAGATGGTCCTTGCACGAGCGGATGGGCAGTCAATCTCTTTCTAGCCGGAGATGCTTCAGCTGAGCTGATGCGCAGAGCCCAGTGTCCCCCCTCCTCCCTCTCCTCTTTCTCTCTCTCCCCCCCTGTCTCATTTCCTTTCCTCTCCTTGCTTTTTCTTCTCTTTCCCCTTCCGTATCTTTCAAGATTACGCGGCGTTTAGCGTTTATGAAGGCACGTCTTTGGCATTATATGATTGGGGGGTTGCCTTTTAAGCTGTTTGGACGACGAGAAGTGGCGGCTCGCTTTCCATCTGTACTCTCCAGAACTCATATTCCCGTGTCTGTCATACGATTCACCAGCTTGCAGAATACCCGCCTCTCTGCTGACAGCGCTACAAATTTATGGCTTAAATCCTACCCCAACCGCCCCAACCCCCGGTGCACGATGATTCTGCCTCGCGAGCATGACACGCCCTTTAACAAGGCGCCCTTGATACGGGCTGTGACGGCTCTGCTCATGGTCATGTCTATTCTATCAGCCATTACGCGCCTTGCAACGAGAATGCTAACAAAGGGAAACCTCGAGCTGGATGACATGCTTGTCGGTGCTTCCACGGTTAGTGCTATACTGATTTGTTGTTGCTGTTGTTTGCTAAGTACGGGAGATGATGGCTGTTGCCCAATCAATCACCGTCATTATCCAGGGTACCGACGGACTGGGAAAACTGCAAGGCCTGACCGCCGATCAAGTCTCGTCTATCTTGAAGGTATGGGGTAATCAAGAAGCACCGCCGGTTCCATGCTCAGAGCTAACAGGACATGTGACTGCTTATCAGGCCCAATACGCATCAGATATACTATTCACCGCCACTCTGTTCCTGTCAAAGGCCTCGACCACGAGGACCATCTGGGGCATGGCCCCTCGAAAGCGCAGGGCCTTGATCTGGGCCACCGAAGGCCTGGTCGGTATCTGGGCGCTGTCATCGATAGCAGCTTCATCATTCCAGTGCTCGGTCCCGGAGCCTTGGGATTACATAAAAGGCCAATGCTTCAATCGGGTACGACTCACTCTTCCTGGAGGAGGCTGCAGCTAATGGCCGCTACAGTACGTACTCTGGATATATGTTGACGCCTTGAATATTGTCACCGACTTTGCCATCACTCTATTCTTGCCGATATGTTCATCCGCTTGAAGACCTCGATCGCCAAGAAGGTGTTGGTCATTGGCGTCTTTGGGTGCCGCACACTGTAAGTAGCCTCGCTTTCTATGTGTACATCTTGAGTAATGACAAAGGATGTAAAGCATCATTCCTCCCATCATCTGCCACATGTACTACTACAAAACCGCGACCGACTCCAACAACCCCATGTTTGACATGTGGACCCCGACCATCATGACCCAGATTGTTCTGTGCATGAGCGTCATGGCGACGTGTGTTCCCTACGTCAAACCAGTCCTGGACAGTTTGGAATCGGGACAAATGGTTGCCGGAAACCTTGGTGGAACCAGGACGGGAAGTGCAACAACAAGTGGCCGCGCCTTAGCTGCGGCCCATGCCGGCTGCCCTGGAGACAAATCTTCAAGGGGGATAACGCCGGTCGTCACCGTGGTCCCTGGCGCTTATCGGAGACAAGATTACAAACTGATGGACAGGGACAAGGTTGGAAGCAAGGACACTGTTATGACGGCTTCTGAGCCCATCGGCTTGTGGGACCGTCAAAGTCACACAAGCCAGACGGTGCTTGTGGAGTAGGTAGAGTTGGACAGCTGGACGTACAAGGAAGGGGGCACCACTGTCGAGGTCAAGTACAAAAATCGACAGCTTGTGAGGAGCCAGGCCGTGTAATTAATTAAGTTTCCTCCCCAGAACACATTTCAGATAACCAAGAAAGAAAGGAAGGGGGAAAGAAGAAGAACGAGAGGGGGGGGGAAAAACACTGGCCGATCCCAATCAGACAGACCAGTCCGTGCCATGTCCTTGTTGTCAATGCCGTCACCAATATAATTCATGGGTCACGATAGCAAACACATTGGTGCCCTGTGTGGCCAACAGCACAGTATCAAATAATTGGTGTCAAAATGGATGCAGGCGAGGAATAAGTGCCACCCGATAGCCTACTCTAGTTCCCACACGATTTGACATCTGTCAGTAATATCTGGCCATGCCGCAAGTCGCATTGCGTCCCTAGATGTCCCGATCTCATGGAGGCCAGCCTTCCATGGGGCATGGTGCTCGGCATATCTTCAGCACAACAGGGGTCTGACCTTCTCGGATCGGCCGAGCCCAGGGGTCGAGTCATCCAGCGCACTGTATTCACCGTATTCCTATATAACGCCTTACCGCCATGGCGTTCGCTGTTGGCTGCATCATCCATCGTCCTTCCACTGCCTTCTCCCGTCTTCTGGAGATCACCTGGCATTGATAACACGCTTCACCAAACATGGCATTTAAACGTGGCAGCCAAGAGCTCGACGACATGATTCCAATCAAGTCCCCTGAACAGACGGCCGAATCCCTCCAAGAGGTTGGCCCCGATGTGTTTGATCACACTCAACTGGCAAGGCTAGGAAAAAGGCCTGTTCTCAAGGTGAGATTTGAATCATGCCACCCCGCTCCGAGGATACTAAACATGGGTATTTGCTGTCCAGCGCAACTTTCGGTTCCTGACCATCCTAGGTTTCAGTTGCGCCATCCTAGTGACGTGGGAAGGCACTCTGATGAACTTCGCACCTGGGCTGTCAAACGGCGGCGCGGGAGGCATGATCTACGGTTTCATATTTGTGTGGATCGGCAACATCAGCGTCTTCTCAACTCTCTGCGAACTCGTCTCTATCGCACCAACATCAGGGGGGCAGTACCACTGGGTTGCCATGCTCGCTCCCAGATGGTGTTCCAAGTTCCTGAGCTACATCACCGGTTGGTTGACTATTGCTGGCTGGCAAGGCACTTCGGCGGCTGCCGCTTTCCTTACCGGTACTATGATCCAGGGTCTCGTGACATTCACGACCCCGTCATATACACCCAAGCATGGCAGGGAACTCTGATGCTCTGGCTGTGTGTCCTGGTTGCTGTGTTGATCAACACTGTCGTCAGCTCCATGCTTCCCAAGCTGGAGGCAATGATTCTTATTATGCACATCGTTGGCTTCTTCGCCGTCTTTATCACTCTCGTCACTTTCGGGGCCCACGGCGATGCGAGGGCCGTCTTCTTCGAGTTCCGGAACGAGGGAATGTGGCCCACGCAGAGTCTATCATGGTTTGTCGGCCTGCTCGGCTGTGTCTTTTCCTTTGCCGGTCAGCTTCTATACTCGCTCTGTCAGGATTTGCGGGAACTAACATGTTCCTAGGTGTCGACTGCTCTTTCCACGTCAGTTTGCCCGTTCCGGGAGCCAGGCAGACGACGGTGCTGGCCAAATCCTGGAATACCCATGGGTGCTAACTTGAGCAAATAGATGTGTGAGGAAGTCAGGAATCCTTCCAGGGATGTTCCACGGTCAATCATGGCCAGTGTGGGCATCAACGGCGCCATGGGCCTCGCCATGGTCATTGCCATGCTCTACGGTGCTACCGACATCGACAAGGCCATCAGCTCACCGACCGGCTACCCCTACATTGAGATTTTCTACCAGGCCACCGGGTCTGTGGCTGGCACCGCTGCCATGACGTCATTGGTCATTGTCATGACTCTGTCTGCCAGTGTCGGCGTCATTGCTGCATCATCCCGCATGTTCTGGGCTTTTGCTCGGGACCGCGGCGTGCCTTTCTGGTCCATTGTGTGCAAGGTGTGCTTCGTCCATCTTGCCCAACAATGCTCGAGACTAACCAAGATGAGGTCGATCCCCGAACCAATGTCCCTGTTTGGGCCATCACCGCCACCAGCGTCATCTCGTGCCTCATCGGTCTTATCAACGTCGGCTCAGCCATCGTCTACAATGCCATCATATCGGTCGCCATCTCTGGCCTATACTCCTCCTACCTTGTGACAGCATCTCTCCTCCTTTATCGCCGATGCGGAAAGGGCTACAAGATGCCTGACCCCAGTGCCTTTCCTGCGCTGGCTGACTCTGCCACAGGCCAAGGCCAGACTCTGGCCTGGGGTCCTTGGCACATCCCCGGCGTATTTGGCATCGTGAACAACACCTTCGCGTGCCTTTTCATGGCGACCGTCTGGTTCTTTAGCTTCTGGCCCCCGCAGGCCTCTGTGGACGCGGCCTCCATGAACTACTCGTCCTTGATGACCGGCGGGGTCGCGCTTCTTGGCACTGTGTACTACCTGGTTTGGGCCAAGAATGAGTACAAGGGACCCAGAATGGAGGTTTAGGCCAAGGCACTTCCAAGCATTGGGATTCTGTAGTTGGTGGCAGGTCATCCATGGTCTGAGACAACGTATTGTTCTGAATGCGGTGCATGCTGCGCTATACTTCGCCCTCTCATTGGCCGAGCATATCCCCAGCGCTCGGTGATTGATGAAACCAGCTTTCAGCCGCTTTCCTTTGTAGTAGCATATGGCTGTTGCGCATCCTGTGTACGCTGGGTTGGCGCAAAATAACTAGCTGTTAGTAACATGAGGATCGGTGACGTTTTCTCACACTTCACAGGCTGAGCTGAACTGAACCCCTCGGGGCGAGGGTTGCTGCCCATTGTCCATCTTTCAGTCATTTATACCACATACACACATACATACATGCTGCTCCATACAATCGGACTGCCGAGACCGCAAGTGGAAGGGCGCGTTGCTGCTAATGTAGACGTCAATTTTCAAGACGAAGTAATGAGCATAGTGGCAAGAAAAACACAGTGCGTGCTTGGGCGGCATATAAGATTGACGACATGCATCAAGCATATCATCCATCACACGGATGTTAAATGAGGAGCGAGGCAGACCCAAGAGCTCATATCCCGATCTTGAGCGCAGCTGCTTGTTGATGAGGACTAGCAGGGGTGTGGTTCAGCTGGCAAGACTAACTAACCACCATCGTCATGTCCAGTGGGGGCTTCTTCGCCCAAGGGAACATCCATCCATCGGTCAATCCCATGAAAGATGCCATTAGCCATCATCAAATTTAGCTGTCCCTAAGGCATCCGCTATATATTTCCAGCCAGCGGTGTGGTACAGTTGCAGTACCTACTGTAGATGACACGCACATTCCAGATCGTGCCAGCCCGTTCGCGCTTGGGCCTAGGGATCCTTGACACGTTACTTATCTCCCTTCTCATCGGCGGCAGTATAATAACATCGTCCGGCCCTCGCCTCCAGCCTGATCCATTCCTTGTGCTAGCCTCGCAAACGTGTTGCTTGTTCTCATCAACGCCTGGCTTTCTACCTCCCATCTCCGTCCCTCCCAGTCCATCTACTCTTAATAGCCATACCTATATCAATTCCCCTTCAATTCTTCCCTTCCCACACCGTGGCATCCTCCTGGGTGCATTAACGATACACCATGAGCGGCACCGGTGGTTTTTTTAAGTACCGATGCAAGCACTTTTACACGCATAATTGCCCCAGCTGGGTTTGGGTGAACAATACGCCTTGTGCATCATGCCTTGTAAGCACACCCCCCTCTCTCTCCTCTTTTGAGTGATGCCCGGTAATTAATAAATATACAGGCCCATGGTCGTGATGATGAATCCCATCTCTCATCATGGACCTACCCCGGGACATCGCTGTCCCCCAAGTCCTCTGCAGCATTATCGAGTACGCACGCACTGGCGACGACTGGGCGCCCAAGCACAAACCAAGCGGTCCACCACCATCAATTCCTATGACTGGCGCTATGCCGGGCACACCGGGAATCATGTAACATCGTCACTTCTCAGAGAGGGCGTACGAGGAACACCTTCCACGGCAGCGCTGTAGTCAATTCAATTTTCAATCAGGGGTTTTGTTCATTTAATTGAGAGTATTCAAAATTGAATTTGAAAGGTCAAGACTTGA